>WNYA01000771.1:53107-116376 GCA_019512145.1 Engystomops pustulosus | reverse complement strand
GAGGGGGCAGCACAGGAGAGGAGGCAGCACAGGAGAGGAGGCAGCACAGGAGAGGAGGCAGCACAGGAGAGAGGGCAGCACAGGAGAGGAGGCAGCACAGGAGAGGGGGCAGCACAGGAGAGGAGGCAGCACAGGAGAGGAGGCAGAACAGGAGAGGGGGCAGCACAGGAGAGGAGGCAGCACAGGAGAGGAGACAGCATAGGAGAGGGGGCAGCACAGGAGAGGAGGCAGCACAGGAGAGGAGGCAGTGTGGGGGCCATGGTATAGGACAGTCCCCCCTAGCAGTGATAGGAGGACACACTGCCCCCTGCTGGTGTGATGATGTGGGGGCCATGGTATAGGACAGTCACCCCTAGTAGTGATAGGAGGACACACTGCCCCCTGCTGGTGTGATGATGTGGGGCCATGGTATAGGACAGTCCCCCCTAGTAGTGATAGGAGGACACACTGTACTGCGCTAGTTTCAGTGCTGCTGTCTGAATAGTTTCCATGCATCAAACTCAGTTATTCTAAATTCCACATTGCGCTGTTCTATATGGATTATATATTTAGGACACTTTGGCCTCGCGCAGTATGAGTCTTCTCTTTCTGGACAATGAAATGTGTCGTGTAAAGTCACAGAGGACGTTCTGCTATTCCTGCAGACACAATGGGCCGCGTGTAGGGAATGCGTGTAGGGAGCTGGAGATTAGCATCGGCCTTATCCTCCTCTTGGGCACAATGCACACAGGTCTGTGTTCAGAGCCTCTCACACAGCGAGACACACATAGTATTGATCCAAACGAGTCTTGGGTCGTCCTAAGGGCGAGATATCGGCTGCAGGGCGTCCGTCAGGCATCAATGTGTCCATCAGAAACACAAGCAGCCGCGCCAGAACAGGGGACGCCCCGGCCAAGGAATGACATGGATGGGCGGCAGAGACTCATCCAGAGAAGAGGATGATCCTGTGTGAGTAACCAGAGGAACTTTCCTACATCAGTCAGTATAATTGCTGAGAGGGTCAGAGGAGGGCATAATATGGGCACCACGTCCTGGAAACAAGGGCAATGCTGTGGGGTGCAGTCACACAATACGTCTCATCGCGTTTTGGGATGTGGTTTGTTCAAAAACGCGCTGAAAAGTTATTGCGAGTCGGTTTCCCACCTTTGCGCTTCTCATCAGCTTGGAAATTTAAAAAATAATAATTTCTTACTTAGAAACTTGAGACTAAACAGAAGATCTGTGCCGTTATTATGATTACAGCTCAGCTGCAGTTTAGCAGGGACTCCTTGCATCATTTATCACTATGATGCAAGGAGTCCTGTGGCCAGATCTGTGGTCTGGCCACTGCATGATCCAGGATTCACAGACTGACCACGGCAGTGTGAACCTGCGCTTACATAAATCTTCTGTAGTCCAATCACGTGCGTCTCAGTGGAAACACATTAGCGACACGTGGCTGTAACATTAGTTTATCCTCCCCCTGGTCAGTATAACGAGGCGCCCACCTACTGTGCCCCAGTCTCACTTATCATTAGTGCTATAAGGACAGTGACATGACGAGTGCAATATGGCGCCTAAAACCTGGACAATGCTTGTAGTGCCCATGGGGGGCGCTATCCTACTGGGTTATGTGCATTTCCTCGTCACCCTGCAGGACGCGTGTCCCTCCTGACGCTGCTCCCACACAATGATCCCAGGGACTCACCTTCTTGTAGTTTATCATGTCATTTTATTCCAGTAATGGATTCAGAAGAAATGTTAATGAACTGAATCTGCCCCACGACACACATCAGGGAGACTTACAGCCATTACTGCTCCACTGGGGGATCCTGGGAAATATGCAGATACATATTCCAGGATGGGTCTCTTCTTACGGGGTAGTCACACATGGCAGGGTGTAATCGCAGGGACTGACCTTACTAGTCCAGGGGCGACCTCTGCTGTTACATAGTTACATTGTGTGCAATCACCTGACACAATGCGGCCAATGGAGGGGACAATGTGCCAGTCACTGGGACACCTTTAGGGTGCGCTGAGGTTATGGGGCACTGGGTGGCATCATTTGGATCTATTCTGGCGCTGGCCCACTAATGACCTGACCCATTTCTGCACTGTATACATTTTATAGGCTTCTCCATAATATTACCCGGCACCACGGAGGCTGCAAACAAGAAGAAAGTCTTCATTCTGCCTTCAAGTCGTCTTCAATTCCCATCAAAGTCTCAAGCAATTGTTCTGAAGAATAAAACCCTCGGCTAAACTACGAGCTGTCAGCGGGCAGCGGAGCCCGGCCCGATTATATTTATCTAGCATTAGTCAGGACCGAGACGCCAGCAAGACGCCAACTAAATGCATTACCATATCATCACTCACCTTCATCTGACGCCTATGGAAGCACAGAGGGGATGACATTTACCCCTTGTATACAGTACGTGGAATAGCTGAGGGTCCTCATTGATGTCCTCCTATCATCATGCGCCACTAGTGAGGCAGCCATAATGTAATGTCAGGGGGACACAGCGTAGTGTAAGTTATGTATTACATAGAAGGATTCTGGGTCAGATCCGGGTGTATACTGGACCCCCTGTCCTTATAGGATCACTTATGTACCTCCCCACTAGATAGATCTGCTATCAAACATTTACCAAAATATCCAGTGCAGCCGCATCCTGGCACCATGCAGGTATGACAGATCCTGACACAGGCCGTAGCCATGTACAAATCTTTCACAATTTTTATCCTGTGTTACTGCATCATACAGTACATCACGGCATAAAACTTGTATAAACCAACCCCACATCCATATCCTTGGTGAGGGGGACGCATGCTCCTGCGTCCGGTAATGTACATGGTATTACGATGTAGACAGACAAGCTGGAGAGGAGACAGCGAGGCCACGCAGGGACAGGACGGAGCAGAGGAGGATTAGTAGAAATAGTCATTGACCAGATGACAACAAAATATCTCACCTCCAGTATTCGGGGATTGGGATGATAACTCCCTCCTGAGCACAATTATTATTAGGATGGTGTAAATATGTATATGACATAAGGTGACAGTCTGTCCGGTGCCTATAATCTTGTCTTGGCTCCACAGGGTGATGGCACACGTGGCGTTTTGAACGCGTTTTTGGGCCGTTTTTAAGCAGTCCGTCAAAAACCGCATGCATTTTTGACAAGTTTGACCAATTATCTTAATTGAAACTAGTCAAAACACATGCGGTTTTTGACGGACTGCTCAAAAACGGCCCAAAAACGCGTTCAAAACGCCACGTGTGCCATCACCCACAGGGGAACGACCTCCTGCACTATGGTCATACTTAAAGGAAATCTATTGTCAGGAGGTCCCAAATATCCCTCATCCTTATCGCCTCTTTCCTATGTGTTCCAATACTTTAGTTTAGATAAGTGGTGAGGGATATTTGGGGAAGCGCAGTCCTGTCCTCGTTATGTGGATTGTCCACTTTCAGCAAATAATTGTTATTGTTGTGTAAGGAAAAGTTATAATACTTAGTCATAATATTTTCTGTATCAGTATTTGTAGACCTCTGCTTGTGGTCCATACCAAATACTGATGCTCTGATGTAGTACGGTGGTGAACGAGGTCCATAATGGGAGACTCGCTTTCTCCCTCTAATCACCAAATAACTGAGACCTTATTAAGCCGGAAAACTCTTTCTTTTTATATAAGTACACAGTGAGGGTTCATTCAACGCAGCATGCCGACGTGCGCATACCGCCTGTGCTGGAGGTGACCCCTCCTCCCTCCATAGAAAACAGCGGCGCACGGACGCACACATCGCAGAAGGATATAGCAAGCTCTATCTTTGGCGGTGTTGTACGGTGAGACAGTGCACGGTGTACCACCGCCGGGCCGCCAATTGCCGTCTATGGGGACGTAATGAGGCCGCATGCACGTCCCCATTATTGCCCATGTGAATGAAATCTAGAACATTTTACGGTACCAATCTTGCAAGCAGTAGCCCATAGTAGCCAGTGGTATCCAATCCGACATGGTGGCTACACCGGGACATGAACGCCCAAGACAGTGCGGTTACCGGCTACGAGCACTACTGCTTGCAATAACAAGTGACGATGGTGAGTGTACCGTAAATGCTCCAACTATGTATTATATTAATAAGAAAATGTTTCTGGCTTAATAAGGTCTCAGTATTTGTACCTTCTTGCTGCCCTGCTATAGAAAGCTTCATCCATTTACTTCCAGCGGATAGAAATCTGTCCACCTTTCCATCACAGAGTAGGGTGGCGGCAACGTGGCGTTTTGAGCCCCCTTTTAGTCCGTTTTAAGCAGTCCGTTAAAAGAACGCATCCGTTTTTGACAGTTTTTCTCAATTATCTTAATTGATAATTAGAAAAAACGAACAAAAACGGACCAAACGCATGCGTTGACTGCTAAAAACGCGGCTCAAAACGCTAACGTGTGCACCCACCCTCAATCAGAGCTATTTGATAATAACATGAACCTGCACGTCCATCACAAGACCGTGGACAGATTTCTATCCCTTGGAAGTAAACATATACGTTTTCTATAGCGTGACAGCAAGCAGAGATCTAAAAAAAACCGTTTGAAACAGAAAGTATATGTAAATTGTATAAACTTTTCATTACAAACAAACTATATTGCTGAAGTGGACGAGCCCTTTAAGTCTGACCAATGTGCTGGAGGTCTTCTCCTGCTGCGCGTGACATCAATCGGTTGTGAAGACAAGGGATTGCAGGTGCTATGGTGGACATGGTAGTGCCATAGCCTCACACCATGATCACTACCCATAGAGCCTCTAGAGGCTACAGTTGTGTCCGGGGTTTGGTATGGTAACATAAGAGCGGGGGATGGGACATTTGATGGCGTCTGGTCGTCTGGATTAATGGTGGCCTAAGAGCAGGTGTCTGGTAAGTGTAGCCCAGGGGGGGGGAGAGAAGTGACACGGAGGAGGGTTATTCTAGAGGGGTAAAGCCACTACAGACACAGCTCGTCACCCTACCATCATGCTCTTCAATATAAGGCTTTGGTTTCTTTCTCATTTGGATTTCTTCGCTCTTTCCAGAAGTTCTTTAATGTGACGATTCAGGGAAACAAACAAAAGATGAACACAACAGAACAAGGTGGAGGGACAAGACAACATGGCAAGCCTGAGGAAGGGTTCACATCGGCCACCAGCGGCTGCATAGAAGGTGCCACGGGACTATCCTACTGTGTGCATGATGGATCTGCCTAGAGGCCACGTATTCACCCACAATACAGAGCCTAGAGGGCCACGTATACACCCTAATACACAAGCCTAGAGGGCCACGTATAACACCTATAATACAGCAGCCTAGAGAGCCAAGTATTACACCCATAGACACAGCCTAGAGGGCCACGTATAACCCATAATACAGCAGCCTAGAGGCCACGTACACATAATACAGCAGCCTAGAGAGCCACATATTACCCATAATACAGCAGCCTAGAGAGCCACGCATACACCCATAATACAGCAGCCTAGAGAGCCACGTATACACCCATAATACAGCAGACCTAGGAGCCACGTATACACCATAATACAGCAGCCTAGAGAGCCACGTATACACACTGAATAACAGCGCCTAGAGAGCCACCGTATACACCCATAATACAGCAGCCTAGAGGCCACGTATACACCATAATAACAGCCCTAGAGGGCCACGTATACACCATAATACAGCAGCCTAAGGGCCACGTATACACCCATAATACAGCAGCCTAAAGGGCCACGTATACACCCATAATACAGCAGCCTAAGAGCCACGTACACCCATAATACAGCAGCCTAGATGGCCACGTATACAACCCATAATGTTTACAAGCCTAGAGAGCCACCGTATACCCCTATACAACAGCCTAGAGAGCCATTATACACCATAATACAGCAGCCTAGAGAGCCACGTATACACCCATAATACAGCAGCGCCTAAGGGCCACGTAATACACCTATACAGCAGCCCAGAGAGCCACGTTATACACATTAATACGCCACTGAGGGCCACGTATACACCTCTAATAAGCAGCCTAGAGGGCCACCGTATACACCTAATACAGCAGCCTAGAGAGCCACGTATACACCCATAATACAGCAGCCTAGAGACCCACGTATACACCCATAATACAGCAGCCTAGAGGGCCACGTATACACCCATAATACAGCAGCCTAGAGAGCCACGTATACACCCATAATACAGCAGCCTAGAGAGCCAAGTATACACCCATAATACAGCAGCCTAGAGGGCCACGTATACACCCATAATACAGCAGCCTAGAGGGCCACGTATACACCCATAATACAGCAGCCTAGAGGGCCACGTATACACCCATAATACAGCAGCCTAGAGAGCCACGTATACACCCATAATACAGCAGCCTAGAGAGCCACGTATACACCCATAATACAGCAGCCTAGAGGGCCAAGTATACACCTATAATACAGCAGCCTAGAGGGCCACGTATACACCCATACATACAGCCGCTAGAGGGCACGTATACACCATAATACAGCAGCCTAGAGAGCCACGTATACACCCATAATACAGCAGCCTAGAGGGCCATGTATACACCCATAATACAGCAGCCTAGAGAGCCACGTATACACCCATAATACAGCAGCCTAGAGGGCCACGTATACACCCATAATACAGCAGCCTAGAGGGCCACGTATACACCCATACAGCAGCCTAAGAGGGCATGTATACACCCATAATACAGCAGCCTAGAGGAATGTATACACCCATAATACAGCAGCCTAGAGGGCCACGTATACACCCATAATACAGCAGCCTAGAGGGCCACGTATACACCTATAATACAGCAGCCTAGAGAGCCACGTATACACCCATAATACAGCAGCCTAGAGACCCACGTATACACCCATAATACAGCAGCCTAGAGGGCCACGTATACACCCATAATACAGCAGCCTAGAGAGCCACGTATACACCCATAATACAGCAGCCTAGAGAGCCAAGTATACACCCATAATACAGCAGCCTAGAGGGCCACGTATACACCCATAATACAGCAGCCTAGAGGGCCACGTATACACCCATAATACAGCAGCCTAGAGGGCCACGTATACACCCATAATACAGCAGCCTAGAAGCCACGTTACACCCATAATACAGCAGCCTAGAGAGCCACGTATACACCCATATACAGCAGCATAGAGGGCCAAGTATACACCCATAATACAGCACCTAGAGGGCCACGTATACACCCATAATACAGAGCCTAGAGGGCCACGTATACACCATAATACAGACGCCCTAGAGGCCACGTATACACCCATAATACAGCAGCCTAGAGAGCCACGTATACACCCATAATACAGCAGCCTAGAGGGCCACGTATACACCCATAATACAGCAGCCTAGAGAGCAGTAACACCCATAATACAGCAGCCTAGAGGCCACGTATACACCCATAATACAGCAGCCTAGAGGGCCACGTACACCCTAATACACCACCTAAGGCACTAACACCATAATACAGCAGCCTAGAGGGCCACGTATACACCCATAATAAGCACCCTAGAGGGCACTGTATACACCCATAATACAGCAGCCTAGAGGGCACGTATGACACCCATAATACAGCAGTCCTAGGAGCCACGTATACACCCATAATACAGCAGCCTAGAGAGCCAGAAGTATACACCCATAATCACAGCAGCTGAGGCCAGTATACAACCATAATACAGGCAGCCTAGAGGGCCAACGTATACACCCATAATACGCCAGCCAGAGTGCCACGTATACACCCATATACAGCAGCCTAGAGAGCCACGGTATACACCCATAATACACAGCCGAGTAGAGCCACGATACACCCATAATACAGCAGCCTAGAGGGCCACGTATACACCCAAATACAAGCGGACTAGAGGGCACGTATACACCCCATAATACAGCCTAGAGGCCACGTATACACATAATACAGCAGCCTAGAGGGCCACGTATACACCCATAATACAGCAGCTAGAGGGCCACGTAACCACCACTAATACAGCAGCCTAGAGAGCCACGTATACACCCGTATACAAGCAGCCAGAGAGCCACGTATACACCATAATACAGCAGCCTAGAGGGCCATGCTATACACCCAAATACAGCAGCCTAGAGTGCCACGTATACCCATTATACACGCAGCTAGAGGGCCACGTGATACTACACCCTAATACAGCAGCCTAGAGGGACCATGTATACACCCATATACAGCAGCCCTAGAGGCCCGTATATACACCCATACATACAGCGCCTAGAGCCACGTATACACCATAATACAGCAGCCTAGAGAGCCAGATACACCCCTATAAGCAGCTAAGGCCACGTAGCACCCATAATAAGCAGCCTAGAGGGCCACGTATACACCATAAATACAGCAGCCTAGAGGGCCCGTATAACCCATAATCCACACGCCTAAGAGCCACGATACACCCATAATACAGCAGCCTAGAGAGCCAGTATACACCATAATACAGCAGCCTAGAGGGGCCAGGTATCACCCATATACAGCAGCCGAGAGGGCCACGTATACACCCATAATACAGAAGCCTAAGATCCACGTATACACCCATAATACAGCAGCCTATGGGCCACGTTATACACCCATAATACAGCAGCCTAGAGGGCCACGTATACAACCCAACTATACACAGGCCTAGAGGCACGTATACCCTAACAGCAGCCTAGAGAGCCACGTATACACCCATATACAGCAGCCTAGAGGCCATGTATACCACCCATAATACAGCAGCCTAGAGGGCCATGTTACACCCATAATACAGCAGCCTAGAGGGCCACGTATAACACCCATAATACAGCAGCCTAGAGGGCCACGTATACAACCATAATAGCCACTTTATATACAGCCGCCTAGAGGGCCACGTATAACCCATAATACAGCAGCCTAGAGAGCCACAAATACAACCCATATACGCAGCTAGAGGGCCACGTATACACCCATAATACAGCAGCCTAGAGAGCCACGTATACACCCATAATACAGCAGCCTAGAGGGCCACGTATACACCCATAATACAGCTATCAGGATCTATACCACATACTGCACCACAATTCAGTCTGGACCATAGTACCACAGCGCGGCCTGGACCAGGCGAGACCAGGAGCAAAGCACCGAGAAATAACTCCGGGGACCTGAGCGGGGAAGTGACACGTGCAGGATATCGGACGCACGATATTAGTGACTCCCCGCATTATCGTCAGTGCAGTTTTGTAAACTCCTCCGGACAGGTAAGTAAATGAACCCCTTTATGCTCTGCTATATGGTCGGCACAAGCCTGAGATTGTGACCCCCTGAGATAACAGATGTCACGTGATTCACAGGGGGCACCATAAGATCACAGGACCCAACCGTGGGAAATTCCCTGCAAAGAATCAACTACACGAGGAGACACTGGAGGAATGATACATTTTGGCACGAGAGCGACATAATGAAATAATAAAAACATCATTACTGGAGTTGGTATTTAAGTTAATAGATTTTAAGAAGAAAATTGGGTCGATTCTTCTAAGCATTTCTGCCAGCGACTGATCTCATATTATTGTGATGAATAGCAAAATAACAGTAATTATAATATGTAAGCCCCCCCACCCCCCAGCAGTGTGTGCCGCCATCTGTTCCTATAGGAAGTGCAGGGAGGTGTCAGGATAGCGCCAGGTGCCAGCCGGGCAGGTGTACCCCCAACACAAGTCATCCTGAGATCCCAAAATATATTAACCTCATCAGTTCCAGGAAATGTTTCCACTCTGCTGTCTTCACTCCATAGTTTTAGACTATGATCACATGACACGGCCAGAATCCGAGCCACAATTCAGACGCCATATTCACGGCCCTGGTAGATTGGCCAATGGACTGCTGGAGGGATATGCTCTTATACATGACAGGACCACAACCTCGGACCTGCCCGGCCAGCACCACACACAACATGACCCGGGGAGGTGTTTATACAGCAGCCTCGTGGATAGGAAGCAGGCAGAAGGCTGAATGGTGTCAGATCCTGAGACTGTTCATACATGATCCCTGCCGACTGGTGGGAGGTCACCACAGGTCACAGGTTTAGGACATATATAACCTGCTATAGAATATATGTAATAGATACATATCTACCATATAAAGCATGGGAAATAATCCAGAAATCCTCATATATAACAACACAGTTTGACAACAACTTCCTAAGCAGAATGGGAGCATTTACATTCACAGCACACATGGGTGAAGCACCAGGATCCAACCTCCACAATAGGTAGAAATCTGGCTAAAAGATGTCTGCCTCTTATAGTCCCAAGGTCAGAAGGATCCAGCACTGTCAGACCCTCCCGATCGCTGTCCTGGAGATCAGTTGTCAGTATACGGATGCAGCAGAGCTGTGTGTGAGTAAAGGGATGCAGCAGAGCTGTGTGTGAGTGTATGTCTGTAGCAGAGCTGTGGAGGTTCGCGCGCGTCGGTCGGAGGGGGGGGTGCCATCACCCACAGGGGAACGACCTCCTGCACTATGGTCATACTTAAAGGAAATCTATTGTCAGGAGGTCCCCAAATATCCCTCATCCATTATCGCCTCTTTCCTATGTGTTCCAATACTTTAGTTTAGATAAGTGGTGAGGGATATTTGGGGAAGCGCAGTCCTCGTCCTCGTTATGTGGATTGTCCACTTTCAGCAAATAATTGTTATTGTTTGTGTAAGGAAAAGTTATAATACTTAGTCATAATATTTTCTGTATCAGTATTTGTAGACCTCTGCTTGCTGGTCCATACCAAATACTGATGCTCTGATTGTAGTACGGTGTGAACGAGGTCCATAATGGGAGACTCGCTTTCTCCCTCTAATCACCAAATAACTGAGACCTTATTAAGCCGGAAACTCTTTCTTTTTATATAAGTACACAGTGAGGGTTCATTCACAAGCAGCATGCCCGACGTGCGAGCATACCGCCGTGTGCTGGAGGTGACCCCTCCTCCCTCCATAGAAAACAGCGGCGCACGGACGCACACTCGCAGAAGGATATAGCAAGCTCTATCTTTTTTGCGGTGTACGGTGCAGATCAGTGCCACGCGTGTACCACCGCCGGGCCGCCATTGCCGTCTATGGGGACGTATATGAGGCCGCATGCACGTCCCCATTATTGCCCATGTGAATGAAATCTCAGAACATTTTACGGTACCAATCTTGCAAGCAGTAGCCCATAGTAGCCAGTGGTATCCACTCCGACATGGTGGCTACACCGGGACCATGAACGCCCAAGACACGTGCGGTTACCGGCTACGATGCACTACTGCTTGCAATAACAAGTGACGATTGGTGATGTACCGTAAAATGCTCCAACTATGTATTTATATAATAAGAAAATGTTTCTGGCTTAATAAGGTCTCAGTTATTTGTACCTCTGCTTGCTGCCCTGCTATAGAAAGCTTCATCCATTTACTTCCAGCGGATAGAAATCTGTCCACCTTTCCATCACAGAGTTAGGGTGGCGGCACACGTGGCGTTTTGAGCCCCCTTTTAGTCCGTTTTTAAGCAGTCCGTTAAAGAACGCATCCGTTTTTGACAGTTTTTCTCAATTATCTTAATTGATAATTAGAAAAAACGAACAAAAACGGTACCAAACGCATGCGTTGACTGCTTAAAAACGGGCTCAAAACGCTAACGTGTGCCACCACCCTCAATCAGAGCTATTTGATAATAACATGAACCTGCACGTCCATCACAAGACCGTGGACAGATTTCTATCCCTTGGAAGTAAACATATACGTTTTCTATAGCGTGACAGCAAGCAGAGATCTAAAAAACCGTTTGAAACAGAAAGTATATTGTAAAATTGTATAACTTTTCATTACACAAACTATATTGCTGAAAGTGGACGAGCCCTTTAAGTCTGACCAATGTGCTGGAGGTCTTCTCCTGCTGCGCGTGACATCAATCAGGTTGTGAAGACCAAGGGATTGCAGGTGCTATGGTGGACATGGTAGTGCCATAGCCTCTCACACCATGATCACTTACCCCCATAGAGCCCTCTAGAGGCTACAGTTGTGTCCGGGGTTTTGGTTATGGTAACATAAGAGCGGGGGATGGGACATTTGATGGCGTCTGGTCGTCTGGATTAATGGTGGCCTAAGAGCAGGTGTCTGGTAAGTGTAGCCCAGGGGGGGAGAGAAGTGACACAGGAGGAGGGTTATTCTAGAGGGGTAAAGCCACTACAGACACAGCTCGTCACCCTACCATCATGCTCTTCAATATAAGGCTTTGGTTTCTTTCTCATTTTGGATTTCTTCGCTCTTTCCAGAAGTTCTTTAATGTGACGATTCACTGGGAAACAAACAAAATGATGAACACAACAGAACAAGGTGGAGGGACAAGACAAACATGGCAAAGCCTGAGGAAGGGTTCACATCGGCCACCAGCGGCTGCATAGAAGGTGCCACGGGGACTATCCTACTGTGTGCATGATGGATCTGCCTAGAGGGCCACGTATTCACCCACAATACAGCAGCCTAGAGGGCCACGTATACACCCATAATACAGCAGCCACACAGCTCTGCATAGTGTCACATCTCATCCACACAGCTCTGCAGTGTCACATCTCATCCACACAGCTCTGCAGTGTCACATCTCATCCACACAGCTCTGCAGTGTCACATCTCATCCACACAGCTCTGCACAGTGCTTCACATCATCCACACAGCTCTGCAGTGTCACATCTCATCCACACAGCTCTGCAGTGTCACATCTCATCCACACAGCTCTGCAGTGTCGCATCTCATCCACACAGCTCTGCACAGTGTCGCATCTCATCCACACAGCTCTGTACAGTGTCGCATCTCATCCACACAGCTCTGCACAGTGCTGCACCTCATCCACACAGCTCTGCACAGTGCTGCACCTCATCCACACAGCTCTGCAGTGCTGCACCTCATCCACAAAGCTCTCCTCCCTCATTTCAGTCTATCACCCAACTGTGCACAATAATTTTCCAGTGATCCTAGATTATTCTCTTCCTTAATACTTACCTCCCACATCCACAGGACTTCCCCTGAGCTGCACCAATTCTCTGGATTGCTGTAACCTAGACTCAGATTAATACCCGACCCCCAGAGATTCAGGCGTGCCCAAATAATTCATCAGTTCAGGCATATCTATCACATTCCCTAACTGCATGTAGCTTCTCCTCTCCATCCCTGTGTACTTCTCCCGTCTGGTACCGGATACCAATCTACAGGTTACTCTGCCGTCCTATCACATTGTATCAACTTCTCTGCAGAGGGGAGTGTGCAGAATTATTTATTCATTTATTTCATTATCTTATCGAATTATTCTGATCCCTTTTAAAGAATATCTGACCCGGCGTACCAGCTCTTATTCCTACTGTGTCGCCTCTTCCTCCTGGTAGATTGTAAGCTCTTGTGAGCAGGTCCATCACTCCTATTGTACCACAGGGCCATGTTTCTACTATGTAATGTCTTATTTAGTTTGTATCTGTCCCCGATGTACAGCGCTGCAGAATGTGACGGGTAAATAAATGTGCCCCATTGTGAACAGTCAGCTCATCTACTATCACCTGCTAGAGGGCGCTCGAGGGGCGCTGATCAGAACCAATATTCCGCTCCTGCGCAGTTGTGTCTGACCGCGATGACCTCAGAACTAATCATGGCAGGTGACTTCTGTATAATACAGAGAGGCACCTGCTCAGAATAAGGAGCCGTGAGCCCTCTCCATACTTCCCAAACCACAATATACAGGGTGAGGAGTGAAGGGGTTAAATGTCAAATCACAGGCAAACAGAAATGGTGGATCTTATTTGTTTACATGATTTAGGGGCTGATAAACTCCTTATAAAGAGGTTGTCAGGGATTTGATAAAACACGGCTGCTCTTTTCCATAAACAGCGCCCCCCCTAACCTCAGGCAGTGTGGGGTAGTGCGGCTCCATTTATTTCAATGCAGGGTGAGACGCAATACCGGAACAATTTCCGGACACGCGTCGCGTCGCTCATGGAGGGAAGAAGTTGGGTTTTTTTTTTTGCAAATCTTTAGTAAAGAAAGTAAGTATGATGATATAACAGGTTCCTGAGGCGCGCGGAGCCCTTTCTGCCTTTATAATTGTGTTTTAGATGATGATGTAAAAGTCTCAGCCCCCGGAGGACTGGAGGGGGTCGGTGTCTGAATTTTCATATTTTTCTCATTTCGTTTTGTCGCCCTTCATAAATTCGGAAGTGCAGAAAGGTGGTCCAGGAGTGAAAGATGAGGAGGGCTGAGCTCCGTCCCACATGTAAAAAGAAAACTCCAATTTCTCCTCAAATCCACACTGGCTTCAAGAAGTGTAATTTATTTAACGACAAAAACTAAGTAACGGTAACGATGCGCTCCTCCATCCTGAGCATCCCGTGCAGGAAGAGCTTCATGAATACATGGAGGATTCCCCCGCCGACAAGACTGGGCCCCCCCCCCGCCCTAACATTAGGCCCATTCCTGGCCTGCAACCCCCCCCCCCCCCCCCCCCCCCACACCCCCCACAACACACACCCATTCGCCCCATTCCGGGCTTGCACCCCCCCCCCCCCCACACACCCACACATTAGCCACCCCATGCCCTGCTGGCACCCCCCCCCCCCCCCCCACCACATGAGCCCCCCATTCCATTCTGCCACAACCCTCCCTCCCCCCCCCCATCACACACCACAACATTTCGCCCCCATTCGCTGCTGCCCCCACCCCCCCCGCCCCCCAGTCGCACACCCTTCCTGCGCAACCCCACAACCTTATCCCACTGGTGCACCCCCCCCACACCCACCCAATTAGCCCCATCCTGGCTGCACAACCCCGCCCTCCCACTCCACACACACATTAACCCCATCCTGTGCTTCATCCCCCCCCCTCACCCAACCACAACCACCCTAGCCCCTTCCCTGGTGCCCCCTACCCCCCCCCACCACACCAAGTACCCATCCTCCACCCCCCCCACCAACACACACACTTAGCCCCATCCGGCGGCACCAACCCCCCCCACAACACACACATTAGCCCCATTCCTTACCTGCTGCCACCCCCCCCCCCCACACTCCACCACTTAGCCCCTTCCTGGCTGCAACCACACCCCCCCCACACCACACACTACAGCTCGCCCATTCCTGGCTGCAAAACCCCCCCCCCCCCCCCACACCACACATTAGACCCATTCCTGGCTGCAACCCCCCTCCCCCCCCCACCACACACACAACACTTGCCCCATTCTCCTGGCTGCACAACCCCCCCACCCCCACACCACATTAGCCATTCCTGCTGCAACCCCCCCCCCCCCCACACTAAACATTAAGCCCCCATTCCTGGCTGCACCCACACACCCCCCACACACACACATTAGCCCCATTCCTGGCTTGCACACCCCCCCCCCTCACCCATGCCCAATGAGCCCATTCCTTCTGCATCCTCAGCCATCCGCCAGCCCCCCCCACCACACCAGTACCATCCATGTCGGGCTGCACCACCCCCCCCCCCCCTACACGCACACTTACCGCCCCAGTCCTGCTGGCACCCCCCCCCACACACCAGCAATCCATTCACTCGACCGCCCCCCAACACATTACCGCCATGTCCTGGCTGCACCCACCCCACCCCACAACACCGATCCCCAGATTCCGGCTGCATGCACCCCCCCCTCACACCACCCACACTACCATTAAGCCGCCCCATTCCTGTGCTGGCACCCCCCCCCCACACACACAACATTAGCCCCATTCCTGGCTTGCCCCCCCCCCACCACACACACACATGTAAACGCCCCATTCCGGTTGCTGCACAACACCCGCCCCAACGCACGACATCGCTTAGCCCCATCCCTGGCGTGCCACCCCCCCGACCACACACGACCATTAGCCAAGTCCGGGCGCATTCCTCTGCCACCCCCCCCCACACACCCACATTCCCATCGGCGCACCCAGACCATTAGCCCCATTCCGGTGCTGCACACCCCCCCCACACACACACATAGACCCAGCCCTGTCTACCCCTGGCTGCACCCCCCCCCACCCACACAACCACATTAGCCCCCTTCCTGTCACTCTCCCCCACCCCCCACATCCCACACACCACAAGCCCCATTCCTGTCGCGTTCACCCCCCCCCCACCACCCACCACACATGTACCCCATCCTGGCTGCAACCCCCCCCCCCCCACCCCAGGCCCATATCCCATTCCTTGCTACCCCCCCTCCCCCCCCACACCACCACCTTAGTCACCATCCCTGGCTGCAGCCCCCCCCCCCCCACACACACACATTGTAACCCCATTCCTGTGCTGCACCCCCCCCCCCCACACACCACATTATGCCCCATTCCCTGCTGCCGCTCCAACCCCCCCCCCCACACACCCACATTAGCCCCCCAATTCCCTGGCTGCCACCCCCCCCCCCCCTACACACACACCTCTAGCCCAATTCCTGCTGCAACCCCCCCCCCCCCACCCCACACACCCATTAGAGCCAGCCCATTCCTGCTGCACCCAACCCCCCCCACCCCACACACACACATTAAGCCCCCTGTCCTGCCTGCAGCAGCCCACCACCCACCCCCCCCCAACACACACACATCTACCACCATTCCTGGCGCCACCCCCGCACCCCCACCACTTACACCACTTCGCCACCCCCATACCAACTTAGCTCCCACCTCACACCCCCGCCCCCCCCCACACACCACTTAGCCCCATTCCCTGGCTCAACCCCCCCCCCCCCACATCACACACACAGTTACCCCATCCTGCTCCCCCACCCCCCCCACACACACCCCACATTAGCGCCCCATTCCTTGCTGCACCCGCACCCCGCCACCCCCTCACCCACAACTCGCCACCCATCGGCCACCATTATCCCATTCTGGCTGCACACCCCGACCCCCCCCCCCACACACCACATAGCCCCTTCCTGGCTGCAAAAATGCACCCCCCCCCCACCACACACACATAGCAGCCCATCTGGCGTGCCACCCCCCCCACCACCCACACATTAGCCCATTTTTTTCCTGTCTGCACCACTCGTCCCCACCCCCCCCCACACTACACCATTGAGCCCCATTCCTTCTCCCCCCCCCCCCCACACCCACCCACTTAGCCCCACTTCCGGTCTGCACGAACCCCCCCCCACCCCACACACCACCCTTATCCCCATTCCTTGCTGCAACCCCCCCCCACACACCACCTTCACCCACATTCCCTGGCTGCACCGCCCCCCCCCCCCCCCACCACACATACACTTTTAGCCCCATTCCTGCTGCAACCCGCCCCCCCCCCACCACACCACATTGGCCCCCATTCCTGGCTGGCACCCCGACCCCCCCCCCCCCCCCCCCCCACCCCAACACCTTAGCCGTGCCCACTCCCTAGCGCCCGCCCAAAGAAATAGCACCCCATCCGGCCCCCCCCCCAACCCACCCCCACCCGCACCCCCCCACATTGCTAAAATGCCCCACATTCCCTGTCTGCAGACCCCGCCCCCCCCACACTCATGACATAGCATTCCTGATCTACACCCCCCCACACCACACCACATTGAGCCACCTCCTGCTGCAACCCGCCCCCCACCCCACACACACACTTAGCGCACCCAGTCCTGAGTGCACCCCCCCCCCACACACACATAGCCCCCTTCACTGGCTGCACCTCCCCCTCCCCTGACACATCACACATTAGCCCCATGTCCTGAGCTGGCAGCACGCCACGCCCCACAGTCCATCCACATACTGCCCATTCCTGGGCTGCAACCCCCCCACCCCCCCCACAACAGTTGCCCCCATTCCTTGCTTGCAACCCCCCCCCCAGCCACCACATAGCCCCAAGCCTTCCTGTGCTTGCAAGCCCCCTCCCCCCCCCCACATCAGCTCTGAGCGCTCACCCCCCCAACACCCGCCCCTTAGCCTCCTGGGCATCCACCCCCCCCACACACACACAGATAAGCCCCAGTGTCCTGGCTGCACCCCCCCCCCACAACACACACAATTAGCCCCCTTCCTTTGGCTGCACCCCCCCCCCACACCACACCAACTTTACAGCGCCCATTCCTGGCTGCACGCACCCCCCCACCACACCACACATATAGCCCCATTCCTGCTGCACCCCCCACCTGCCAACCCCTACCCCCCCTCGCCCCTTACCACACCATTAGTCACCCCAATTCCTGGCTGCACCACCCCCCCACACACACTAGCCCCATGTCCTGCTGCAACCCCCCCCCACAACACACGTTACGAGCCCCATTCCTGTGCGCAACCCCTGCGCCCCCCCCCCAACACACACATGTAGCCCTCATTCCTCCTGCTACCCTCCGGCAAGACCACCACCCCACCCCAGCACCAATCTTCCCCCTCCTCTCCCCTCACCCCCCCCACCAACACCACAACTTAGCCGCCAGTCCTGCTGCACACCCCCTCCCCGACCACATCACACTGTGCCCGCAATTCCTCCACCCTGCTGCAACCCCACCCCCCCACACACACCATAAGCCCCATTCCTGGCTGCAACCCCCCCCCCACCCCCGACACACCACATAGCCCCATTCCTGGCTGCACCCCCCCCCCCCCAACACACCATAGCCTCGCCCCATTCCTGGCTGCAACCCCCCCCCACCCACACACAATTAGCACCCCATTTGCCTGAGCTGCAGACACCCCCCACACACAGCACACACACCATTCTAGCCCCCATTCCTCGGCTGCCCCCCCCCCCCGCAACACCCCCCCCCACACCCACCTTACCCCATTTCCTCCTGGCTGCACCCCACCCCCCCCCCCCAGCACACATCTAGCCCAATTCCCTTGCTGCAAACCCCCCCCCCCCACACACACCAACAGCCCGATTCCTTCCTGGCTGCACCCCCCCCCCACACACACCATACCCCATCCCTGTCCCCCCCCCCCCCACACCACCTAGCCCCATTCCTGCTGCACCCCTCCCCCCGCCCCCAACCACACACACATTAGCCCCTTCCTCGCTGCACCCCCCCCCCCCGCCCACACACAAATTTCCCCATTCCTGGCTGCCACCCCCCCCCCCCCCTACACCAAGCACATCCAATTCCATTGCATGCCGGCGGCACACCGCCCCACACCACCCACACACAGTTAGCCCCACCTTCCTGGTCTCACCCCGCGCACAGCAATACCAAAAAAACATTAAATATGTAAAACAAAACACCATTTCACTGGCTGCAACCCCCCCCCCCCACTCCCCATTCCTCCACACCCCCCCCACACACATAACAGCATTTCCCCATTCCTGTGCTGCACCAGCCCCGGGCGCACCCCCCACACACACACATTAGTCCCCATTCCCTGGCTACCGCACCCCCCCCCCCCCCCCCCCCCACACACACAATTAACCCCATTCCTGGCTGCACCCCTCCCCCCCCCCCCCCCACACACACACATTAGCACGCCCCCTTCCCTGGCTGCACTCCCCCCCCCCACACCACAACACATTACGCCCATTCCTGGGCGGCAACCCCCCCCCCCACCACACCATCACTTACCCCTCTCCCTGCTGGCCACCCCCCCCCCCCCCCACACACCACACACCAATGAGGTTAGCCTAGCAAGCGCCCCATTCCTGAGCTGCACCACAACCCCCCCGACACACACAAACATTAGCCCCCTTCCTTGCTGCACAACACCCCCCCCCCCCCCCCCACATACCCCCCTTGTCCTCCCGCGCACCCCCCCCAACACACACACACACACAATTAAGCTAATCACAATTAGCCCCCCTCCTTGCTTGCACCCCCACCCCGACAACGACACAACTTAGCCCCAATTCCTGGCTGCGAGACCCCCCTCTCCCCCACACACCCACCCTGATCCCCATTTCCTGCTGCACCCCCCCCCCCCCCACTCCCTCAACCACGATCTAGCCCAGATGCCCCCCCCATTCCTTGCTGCAACCCCAACCCCCACCCCCCCCCCACAAAAACACACACATTAGCCCCCATTCCTGCGTCACCCCCCCCCACACACACACATGAGCCCCATTCCCGCTCCCAACACCCCCCCCCACATTATCCCCATTCCTGGTGCACACCCCCACACAACACACACATTTAGCCCATTCCTGCTTGCCAGCAACCCCCCCCCCACACCCACATCAGCCCCCCATTCCTGGCTGCAGCACCACCCCCACCCCCCACACCCCACCCTAGCCCCCATCTCCTTGCTGCACTACCCCACGCCCGCACCCACACATTAGCTAGCCCCATCCTGGGCTGCCCCCCCCCCCCCACACACACATTAGCCCCATTCCTGGCTGCACCCCCCCCCCCCACACACACACATTATCCTTAGCCCATTCCTCCTGGGCGCCCCCCCCCCCCAACCCACCCACATAACCGCGCTGTGCCTGGCTCAACCCCCCCCACACCCACCACATTTAGGCAGCCCCATTCCTGGCTGCACCCCCCCCTACCCCCCCCCCCCCCATGCCCCATTCTGGGCTGCACCACCCCCCCCCCACACACACAACACATATTATCACCCCATTCTTTCTGAGCTGCACCCCCCCCACAGCACACATGACCCCATCTCCTGGCTAGCACCCCCCCCCCCCCACACACACCACCATTACACAGCCCCAGCATTGCCCCATTCCTGCCTGGCTGCACCCGCCCCCCCCCCCCCATTAGCCCCATTCCTGGCTGCACCCCCCCCCCCCCCCCCACACCACAACATGACAGCCCCATTCCTGCTGCCCCTGCAACCCGCCCTCCCCACACCCACAATTTAGCCCCATTTTCCCTGGCCTGCACCCCCGCCCCCCCCACACACACACAGTAAAGCCCAATTCCTGCTGCAACCCCCCCCCCACACACAACAACACATTAGCCCCATTTTCCTGGCTTGCACCCCCCGCGCCGCCCCCCCCCAACACACACCACACATAAGCAGCCGCCATTTCCCTGGTCTTCAAACCCCCCCCCCTCCCGCACCAACCACATCGCCA
Organism: Engystomops pustulosus; assembly: GCA_019512145.1. Taxonomy (NCBI): domain Eukaryota; kingdom Metazoa; phylum Chordata; class Amphibia; order Anura; family Leptodactylidae; genus Engystomops; species Engystomops pustulosus. The sequence continues at coordinate 95,376 of WNYA01000771.1, read as the reverse complement.
CCAATTCTGCTGCACCCCCCGCCCCCCACACACCACACAGTTAGCATTATCACCAGCACCATTTCTGGCGCCCCCCCCCCCACAACACATTAGCACCCCTCCCTGCTGCACCCCCCCCACACCCCCAACACAACCATTTAGCCCCATTTCCTGGCTGCACCCCCCACACCCCACTCCACACACACATTAGCCCCATTCCTGGCTGCCCCCCCCCCCCCCCCACCCACCAACACCACCATTAGCACCCCCATTCCTGGATTGCAACCGCAAACACCCCAGCAGAGTCAGGCCACACCATCCAACCCCACTTAGCCCCATTCCCTGGCTGCACCCCCCCCCCCACACACACCTTAGCCCACATTCCTGGCCCCAAAAAAGCACCAACCCTTGGAGACACCCCCCCGCCACACACACATTAAGCCCCATTCCCTGGTCTGCACCCCCCCACACACACATTAGCCCCATTCCTGGCTGCACACCTCCCCCCCGACACCACACACATTCCCCATTCCTGGCGCACCCCCCCCCCCCCACACACCATTAGCCCAATTTCTCGCTCGCTGCACCCCCACCAAGTCCCCCCCCACACACCACACATTGCCCCCCCCATTCCCTGGCTGCACCCCCCCCCCCCCACTCATCCCACATTAGCCTCCATTCCTGGCCCTGCCCCCCCACCCCCCCCCCCACATTAGCCCCATTCCTGGCTGCCCCCTTAGCCCTGCTGCACCCCCCCCCCACCAACACATACCTTAGCCCCATTCCTGGCTGCACCCCCCCCACACACACACACACATTAGCCCCATTCCTGGCTGCACCCCCCCCACACACACACATTAGCCCCATTCCTGGCTGCACCCCCCCCCCCCCCCCTTGCCCACCCCCCAATTAGCCCCATCCGGCCGCACCCCCCCCCCCCCCCACACACACACACACTTAGCCCCATTCCTGGCTGCACCCCCCCCCACACACACACATTAGCCCCATTCCTGGCTGCACCCCCCCCACACACACACATTAGCCCCATTTCCTATTCCTCCCCCCCATAGGCAAACAGTACACTGCGGAGGACGCACGTCCCTGTATAAGGATCATCGCCCCCTGAAAGCAGGATGCACCTGGGTCCTTCATGTCCCCTTCCCCCTTATTTAGTGACAGCAGATCCGTACACAGGCTGAGCGGACCCCCTGAGCCCCCGGCGTCAGTTCCCCCGCAAGGGAGGGGCGGAAGAGACGCCGCAACGCGCTGGGAACGTCAAGACATTGGTTTAGAATTTATTCTGCATTAAAAGCTTGTTTTATTCCTCTGCAGGTGAGTCACTGTAGGTAAAGGAATAGTCTGCTCCCGGGGAATCCCACACAAGTGCAGCCCTGATAGGAGGGGGAGGGGGGATTCTATTTACATCTACTGCAAAAAACTATGCGTGATTATAGAATATAAGAACACGACTTCTTCCCCAATTCTCAAGGAGCGCACGATCACTTTCCTCTTTCTCCATATGGCGGATCCCGACAACTTGGATTATCAGCGACAGGGACCTAAACGTATCCGCTATATAGGACCCTTAGGTTTCCTCTGCTTTGCTGAAATCAACACAGGGGGCGGACCGCATTTCAAAAACCGATGGATCAAGCTGAAGAAGATTTGCCTAATTAAATGGCTGTTACCATATGCATTTACAAAATGCAAACATTTATGTGATATTAACACATGGTAATGCATGTGTTTGTTAACACAGTTAATCACATGCGTAACTGTGGTAATAGCCTGCCGCCCCTGAGTTATAGTCTGCCACCCCTGTAGTAATAGTCTGTCAGCCCCCTGTAGTATACAGCCTGCCAAGCTGATTAAACTGCCACCCCCCCCTGTAGTAATACAGTCTGCCAGCCCCCTGTAGTATATACCCTGCCCAGCCCCCCGGGAGTATATAGTCTGCGGCTAGCCCCGTTCCTGCCCCCTTAGTATACAGCCTGCCCGAGCCCTGATATATAACTGCCACGCCCCCCCTGGTATATTGAGAGCCCTGGTAACCCTGCCAGCCCCCCGGTGTATTATGTAGCCGAGCCCCTACGAGGGGCACAGTCTGCCAGCCCCTGCAGTATAGCTCCAGCCCACCGAGAATGCCTGCCGCCCCTGAATATGCTCAGCGCCTGCCAAAGCCTGCGCCCCCTGTGCAGGAATAGCTGCCCACAACACCCCTGTAGTATATGCTTGCCACCCCTCTAGTATTAGCCTGCCAGCCCTGGATATAGCCCTGCAGCCTGGATATTAAGCCTGCCACAGGCGCCCGAGTATATAGCCTAAAGCCCTACGCCTCTTAATTGCTGATAGTCGCCACTCTGATAGCTAATACCTAAGCCCCCTGGAGTAATAGCGCCATAGCCCCCCCTTATATAGAGCCTCCCTCCCAACACGCCTGGAGTAGAATAGCCTGCAGCCCCTGGATGTATATAGCCTGGCCAGACCCCCTGGGTGACGTATAGTAGCCTGCCAGCCCCCCTGCGGGATACAGTGCTGCCAGCCCCTGTATTCGAATTGGAGCCGTCGGCCCTGTAGTATATAGCCCTGCAAGGCCCGTGTAGAATATAAGCCGTCAGCTCCTGTAGTATCGCCTGCCAGCCCCCTGTAGTTATAAGCCGTCCACCCCTGTATATATAGCCTGCCAGCCCCTGGTAGTATAACCTGCCAGCCCCTGTAGTATAAGGCCGGGCATCAGCCCCCCGGATAATATAGCCGCCAACACCCCTGTAGTTGTAGCCCAGCCCTGTAGTAGGTAGCCGGCCAGCCCCGTGGGTAATGCCTGCCCGCCCCCTGGAATAAATAGCCTGCCAGCACCCTTAGTAGATAGCCTGCCAGCCCCCGGTCGTATATAGCCTGCCAGCCCCCCGCTAGTATATAGCCTGCCAGCCCCCCTGGAGTATGTAGCCTGCACCCCCCTGGAGTATATGCCTGCCAGCCCCTGAGTATAGCATGAAACGATCCCGACAACTTGGATTATCAGCAGCGACGGCACCTAAACGTCGCCGCTATATAGGGACCCCTTTATGGTCCACATTAAGCTGTCACATTCCTGCTTGCACCCCACCAAAACACACACAACACATTAGCACCATCCTGGCTGCACCCCCCCCACACAACCAACATTTAGCCCCATTCCTGGCTTGCAACCCCCACACACCCCCCCACACACACATTAGCCCCATTCCCTGGCTGCACTCCCCCCACCCCCCCCCCCCCCACCCACCCACACACACACACATTAGCCCCCCATTTCTGGCATTGCAATTGCAACCCCCCTGCCACACCACAAATTAAGCCCCATTCGGCTGCACCCCACCCCCCCACACACACACATTACGCCCCATTCCTGCTTGCACCCCCCACCAAACAAACACCTATTAAGCCCCCCTTCCTTGGATGACACCCCCCCGCCACAAACTACAACATTAGCCCCATTCCTGGCTGCACCCCCACACACACACATTAGCCCCATTCCTGGCTGCCCCCCCCCCCCCCACCCACATTAGCCCCATTCCTGGCTGCACCCCCCCCCCCCCACACACACATTAGCCCATTTCTCGGCTGCTGCACCCCCACCACCCAAAAACTTCCCCCTCCCCCACACCACACATTAGCCCCATTCATTAGGCTGCACCCCCCCCACACACACATTTAGCCAATTCCTGGCTGCACCCCCCACCCCAACCACCACTACACACATTAGCCCCTTTAAGGGTGGAAAAACACAAACAAAACACAAAGAAAAAGAAAATGTTTGAAAAAAAAAAAAGACAAAACCATAAAAAAAAACCAAAAAAAAATTCCAACAAAAACATTTACCCACACAAACAAAAAAAAACATTAGCCAATTTCCCACATCACACAATTTCCCCACACACAAACTTGCCCCATCCGGCTGCCCCCCCCCCCCCCACACACACAATTAGCCCCATTCCTGGCTGCACCCCCCCCCCACATTAGCCCCATTCCTGGCTGCACCCCCCCCCCACACATACACATTAGCCCCATTCCTGGCTGCCCCCCCCCACACACACACATTAGCCCCATTCCTGGCTGCACCCCCCCACACACACACATTAGCCCCATTCCTGGCTGCACCCCCCCCCCCCCCCCCCCCACATTAGCCCCATTCCTGGCCCCCCCCCCCCCCCCACACCACACAATTAGCCCCATTCCTGCTGCACCCCCCCCCACACAACACATTAGCCCCATCCTGCTGCACCCCCACCCCACCACACCAATTAGCCCATTTCCTAGATTCCTCCCCCCATAGGCACAAGTAATCACCTGCGGAGGACGACGAGTCCCTGTATAAGGATCATCGCCCCCTGAAAGCAGGATGCACCTGGGTCCTTATTTTGTTTTTCGCCCCCCCCCTTCACCCTCCTTATTTAGTGACAGCAGATCCGTACACAGGCCTTGAGCGGACCCCCTGAGCCCCGGCTGTCAGTTCCCCCGCAAGGGGGGGAGAAGATGCCGCAACGCGCTGGGAAGTCAAGACCTTGGGTTAGAATTTATTTCTGCATTAAAACTTGTTCTCTTCCCTCTCAGGTGAGTCACTTGTCAGGTAAAGGGAATAGTCTGCTCCCGGGAATCCCACACAATGCAGCCCTGATAGGAGGGGGAGGGGGGATTTCTATTTACATCTACTGACAAAAAACTAGCGTCATTATACGAATATAAGAATTAACGACTTCTTCCCCAATTCTCAAGGAGCGCAGCACTTTCCTCTTTCTCCATATGGAATACCGGATCCCGACAACTTGGATTATCAGCGACAGGCACCTAAACGTATCCGCTATATAGGACCCTTATGGTCTTCCTGCTTTGCTGAAATCACACAGGGGGCGGACCGCATTCAAAAACCACGTGGATCAGATGAGAGAGATTTGCTAATTTAAATGGCTGTTGCCATATGCATTTACAAAATGCAAACATTTATGTGATATTAACACCATGGTAATGCATGTGTTTGTTAACACATGTGTTAACACATGCGTTAACTGTGGTATATAGCCTGCCAGCCCCTGGAGTATATAGTCTGCCAGCCCCTGTAGTATATAGCCTGCCAGCCCCCCCTGTAGTATACAGCCTGCCAGAAGCTGGAGTATATAACCTGCCACCCCCCCCAACCTGCCAGAGCACCCCTGTAGTATATACCCTGCCCAGCCCCCCGAGAGATATACTAGTGATGCCAGCCCCTGTAATATAGCACTGCCAGACCCTGCAGTAATAGCGCCAGCCCCTGTAGTGATATAGCCTGCCGCCCCTGTAGATATAGCTGCCAGCCCTGCAGTGATAGTAGCCTGCCAAGCCCCCTGCTAGTATATAGCCTGCCAACACCCCTGGTAGTATATAGCTTGCCAACACCCCTGGAGTATATAGCCTGCCAGCCCCCTGTAGTAGTATAGCCTGCCAGCCCCCTGGAGTATATAGCCTGCCAGCCCCTTAGAGGTATATAGCCTGCCAAGCCCTGTAGTATATAGCCTTCCAGCCCCCTGGAGTATATAGCTGCCAGCCCCTGTATAGTATAGGCCTGCCACCCCTGGAGTATATAGCCTGCCAGCCCCCTGGAGTATATAGCCTGCCGCCCCCCTGAAGTATATAGCTGCAGGCCCCTGGGAGTATACAGGCTGCAGCCCCTGTATTATAGCCTGTCGCCCTGTAGTATACGCCTGCAAGGCCCTGATAGAATATAGCCTGTCAGCTCCTGTAGTATACAGCCTGCAGCCCCCCCCCTGTAGTCAGCCCTTAGTATATAGCCTGCCAGCCCCCGTAGTAGTACAGCCTGCCAGCCCCCTGTAGTATATAGCCTGTCAGCCCCCCTGGAGTATATAGCTCGCCAACACCCCTGTAGTATGTAGCCTGCCAGCCCGTAGTATGTACTGCCAGCCCCCTGGAGTATATATAGCCTGCCAGCCCCCCTGGAGATATAGCCTGCCAACACCCTGTAGTATATAGCCTGCCAGCCCCTGTAGTATATAGCCTGCCAGCCCCCTCTAGTATATAGCCTGCCAGCCCCCCCTGGGAGTATGTAGCTGCAGCCCCCCTGGAGTATATGCGCCAGCCCTGTGATATATGAATACCGGATCCCGACAACTTGGATTATCAGCGACAGGCACCTAAACGTATCCGCTATATAGGACCCTTATGGTCTTCCTGCTTTGCTGAAATCACACAGGGGGCGGACCGCATTTCAAAACACAGTGGATCAGCTGAAGAGAGATTTGCCTAATTAAATGGCTGTTACCATATGCATTTACAAAATGCAAACATTTATGTGATATTAACACATGGTATGCAGTGTGTTGTATAGATAGCCTGCCTAGCCCGAGTATATAGCCTGCCAGCCCCTATGAGTATAGCCTGCCAGCCCCCTAGAGTATATAGCCTGCCAGTCCCGAGATATGCCAGCCTCCTGAGTATATAGCTGCCAGCACCCTGGAGTATATAGCCTGCCAGCCCCCTGGAGTATATAGCCTGCCAGCCCCCTGGGTAGTATATAGGCTGCCAGCCCCCTGGAGGTATACAGTCTGCCAGCCCTGTAATATAGCCTGTCAGCCCTGTAGTATATAGCCTGCAAGGCGCTTGTAGATAGCGTCGTCCTGTAGTAATACAGCTGCCAGCCCCCTGTAGATATAGCGCCAGCCCCTGTAGTATATAGCCTGCCAGCCCCGTAGTATATACAGCCTGCAGGCCCCCTGTAGTATATAGCCGTCAGCCCCCCTGGGAGTATATAGCCTGCCAACACCCCTGTAGTGTAGCCTGCCCAGCCCCTTGTAGTGTATAGCCTGCCAGCCCCTTAGTGTATTAGCCTGACAGCCCCTGTAGTATATAGCCTGCCAGCCCCCTGTAGTATATAGCCTGCCAGCCCCCTGTAGTATATAGCCTGCCAGCCCCCTGTAGTATACAGCCTGCCAGCCCCTGTAGTATATAGCCTGTCAGCCCCCCTGGAGTATATAGCCTGCCAACACCCCTGTAGTATGTAGCCTGCCCAGCCCCTGTAGTATGTAGCCTGCCAGCCCCTGTAGTATGTAGCCTGCCAGCCTCCTGTAGTATGTAGCCTGCCAGCCCCTGTAGTATATAGCCTGCCAGCCCCTGTAGTATGTAGCCTCAGCCCCTGTAGTATGTAGCCTGCCAGCCCCCTGGAGTATATAGCCTGAACACCCCTGTAGTATATAGCCTGCCAGCCCCGTAGTATTATAGCCTGCCAGCCCCCTCTAGTATATAGCCTGCCAGCCCCCCTGGAATATGTAGCCTGCAGCCCCCCTGGAGTATATAGCCTGCCAGCCCCTGCAGTATATAGCCTGCCAGCCCCTGTAGTATATAGCCTGCCAGCCCCCCTCTAGTATATAGCCTGCCAGCCCCCCTGGAGTATGTAGCCTGCAGCCCCCCTGGAGTATATAGCCTGCCAGCCCCTGTAGTATATAATTTATTACCAAAAAAGAAACGGAGTTATAACGTTCGTTAAAATACATATAAATCTTTATTTTTCTACACAAGACAGCACAAGGTTGTACTGTCATTAAAAATGATGTTAATTAACAATTTTTTTGCAAAGGAAATCCAACACAAAAAGGTCCAGTGAGACAAAAAACCTCATGACCACATGTCAGGATACATTGCTGAGTTCTAAAATGAATGTATCAATGGAAAATAACAGACAAGTGTCCTACCCATTATGTGTCGTCTGTGGCTGCCTCCTGGACACCCCAACGCGCGCTTCGCCCACGCTTCCTCAGGGGGTACCTGTAGTATATAGCCTGCCAGCCCCTGTAGTATGTAGCCTGCCAGCCCCTGTAGTATGTAGCCTGCCAGCCCCTGTAGTATGTAGCCTGCCAGCCCCCCTGGAGTATATAGCCTGCCAACACCCCTGTAGTATATAGCCTGCCAGCCCCTGTAGTATATAGCCTGCCAGCCCCCCTCTAGTATATAGCCTGCCAGCCCCCCTGGAGTATATAGCCTGCCAGCCCCTGTAGTATATAGCCTTCCAGCCCCTAGAGTATACAGTCTGCCAGCCCCTGGAGTATATAGCCTGTCAGCCCCTGTAGTATATAGCCTGCCAGCCCCCCTGTAGTATATAGCCTGCCTGCCCCTGTAGTATATAGCCTGCCAGCCCCCTGGAGTATATAGCCTGCCAGCCCCCCCTAGAGTATACAGTCTGCCAGCCCCTGTAGTATATAGCCTGTCAGCCCCTGTAGTATATAGCCTGCCAGCCCTCCTGGAGTATATAGCCTGCCAGCCCCCTGGAGTATATAGCCTGCCAGCCCCCCTTGAGTATACAGTCTGCCAGCCCCTGTAATATATAGCCTGTCAGCCCCTGTAGTATATAGCCTGCCAGCCGCCTTGTAGTATATAGCCTGCCAGCCCCTGGAGTATACAGCCTGTCAGCCCCTGTAGTATATAGCCTGCCAGCCCCTAGAGTATACAGTCTGCCAGCCCCCTGTAGTATATACCCTGCCAGCCCCCCTGTAGTATATAGCCTGTCAGCCGCCTGTAGTATATAGCCTGTCAGAATTGTAGTATATAGCCTGCCAGCCCCCTGTAGTATATAGCCTGCCAACATCCCTGTAGTATATAGCCTGCCAGCCCCTCTGGAGTATATAGTCTGCCAGCCCCCCTGGAGTATATAGTCTGCCAGCCCCCTTTAGAATATAGTCTGCCAGCCCCCTTTAGAATATAGCCTGCCAGCCCCTGTAGTATATAGCCTGCCAGCCCCTGTAGTATATAGCCTGCCAGCCCCCTGTAGTATATAGCCTGTCAGCCCCCTGTAGTATATAGCCAGCCCCCTGTAGTATATAGCCTGTCAGCCCCCTGTAGTATATAGCCAGCCCCCTGTAGTATATAGCCAGCCCCCTGTAGTATATAGCCTGTGTGCAGGGTCCAAAAGTTCTAAAAAATTAGGAGCCAGGCTGTGGTGGGCTTTTAAAAAAAAAATAGATGTATATACAGGGGCACGGAAGTTGTGCTCGGGGAGCTTCCGGCCGGCCACTCCCATCATCCCCATCCCTCAGCAATGTAGAAGGCGCTGGGATATGGGGACAGATGGGCGGGGCCAGACACCTCGGCCGGAAGCTCCCCAAATGGGGGCATGGATCGGACGGACCGCGGCGCAGGACATCAGGAATGACGGAGGACTCTCAGACAACCCCTTTAAATAATAAATGTTGCTTTTTGTTCATAAATACCGGGATATGTAAATGTACCGTAGATTGTTGTACATGGAAATAGAGTCACCAGACTTACAGCTGCTGTATGTGAGGACACGACTACAGGATATTAATAAATGTTTATAGTTTGTTCAACAATAAATGTGAATATTTGTTCGCTCTTCTTTAAGCTTCTTATGCCCCGGTTTTTACAAGAAAGACTTATAAAATTATGCAAATGAGCCTGAGAGGCTCTGGGTTCCATTGCTGTTAGTGGAGCCTGGAGCCCATCAGGCTAATTTACATAATCCAAAAGAATTTTTTCAATAAAACAAGGGCATAAGAAGCAGAAAGAAGAGTAGATCCTGCCAGAGGATAACGGATGTTATACTGAGCTGTGCAGTGTACAGACACTTCTCCGGTAAAGCCATTACTAGTTGTCTGGAGCCATTGCTAGTCTGCACCGGGCAGCGGATTGGCAGGGGATTCTGTAGCACCAGGACATTCTGATGACCCATCAAAAGAAAATTGTCCTAAATGTCCTAAAATAAAGTCTGTAGAGTGTATGATCAGTGGTCTCATGGCTCCTGCCCTGGGGTGACCTGACAGCGACCACTTCCAGCCCGCGGTGCTGCTAGAAATAAGGCCATTACTTATACTGAGGACATTTGGGCCAATAAAAAAACATTTTCTTGGACAATGGGGGTCATTTACTAAGGGCCCGATTCGCGCTTTCCCGACGTGTTACCTGAATATTTCCGATTTGCGCCGATTTTCCCTGTATTTCCCCGGGATTTTGGCGCATGCGATCGGATTGAGGCGCATCGGCGCTGGGATGCACGCGACGGAAAACCCGAAGGATTTGGAAAACCTGCCGCATTTAAAAAAAAATGTGTTGTGAAAATTGCACTTACCTTCACTCAGCCCGGCTCGGGGAACTCCAGCGCGTTTCGATGCTCTTCAGCGCAGCAGCGACACCTGGTGGACGTCGGAGGAACTACCTTAATAAATCCCGGCCGGACCCGAATCCAGCGCAGAGAACGCGCCACTGGATCGCGAATGGACCGGGTAAGTAAATCTGCCCCAATGTCTTTATTGCAGGTTGTAAGAAGCAGTTCTGCAGCAGCGATGGACAGATCCCCTATAATACTAGGAGTTTGCCATTAACCAGACGTGTACTGTGTATAATAATATAATGTGTGACAGGTAGTGTTACTATATACACATTACACGATTTCTATCGTTTTATTGCCCCATGGAGAGACATACACTTCACTAAAGACGAGAAGAAACATTAAAGGGCAATAAAGGATTTATGTCAATCACTTTCCTCCCTTTAGAGTAAATGGACCGGCGCCATTACTAGGACGGAGAGCACATAGGACCAAAACCCAAACTCTTCACTGAAGATGAGAAGTTCTGCCCCGTGGTAATAAAAGTCACACGTTTCTCTCTCACACAACATAGAAGCAGCACATCCCTCCATAGTCATGTGACAGGTCTGCTGCAGGACCTCTGTACAGCAGACATCCCGCAGCAGAGCTGCAGCGGTAACAATGGTCTGGTTGCAGATTATGTTACAGCCGGTCCGGCTATGGGCTTGTTGCTGAATCCAAATCAGGGATGGGAAGATTTCACGTCATTCACGTCAGTAATATTAGGACGTTGTGTGACGGCTGAACCCACTAGAAGTGACTGGAGAGTGACGCAGCTCCACAACTGTGTAACAACCTTATAGATGTGAATGCAATTTCCCGGGGGCAATCTGCTTTACCAGTGAGACGCATGCGATCAGTAACCAGAACACAATAAAGTACAAGCGGTTCCCTGGAATGGATGGGATCGGGCCGAGCTCTGCCCCCGGGTGTTTGGATTGTGTATGTGGACCTGCTATTTTGTATGTACAATCTCACATTTGAGCGGTATATCAGGTATACAGTAGAGGTTACAAATGTGCAGAATTGGGTTTAACTTGAAAAATGTCAGTCCTGAAGGAGGATACCGAGCCTCTCCACAAATAAGACCGGGTTATCTATGAGTGGGGGCTTATTTTCAGGGGACGCTTTATTTTTTTCTGTGATGTATTCTTGAACAAAGAATTCAGAGAAGAATCTTCCCTTTTATATTGCAGAAGGAAAGTCTTTCAAGGCGCCACCATCTCCATGTCTGTGGCACCTTCAAACACTGTCATTATGCAATATTAAAGGGAAGATTCTTCTCTGAATACCAGAACTGTGCTTGAATCTGTCAGAAGATATTGCTCTTTGAGTTCTCCTCACTCATGGAAAGTACCATCACTAGACACGGGGAATTGGGTTCTGCAGGCGATAGTGTCACAAGAAATTCAGGTTTGGGGAATTATGAGGATTTCACAAAAGATGAAGATATGATTACATTTTCATAAATGTTTTTTTGTTCAAGAATAAATTAGCATTTTTGTTCACAGAAAAAATAAGGCACCCCCTGCGCTCACGCGTCTGTAAGGCCAGTGGATCTGCACATGCGCAGAGGGCGCACTCAAGGCTGTGAGGCCGATGGTTCTGAAGCCGGGGCTACAGCACATGTGCAAACCCATCAGCTTTGTGGAGGATAGGGTAAGAGGGCTACAAGGAGGCTACTGGGGCGTGGAGTTTAGCTCCACGGCGCAGCCACTCCACGTCCCAGCAGCCTCTTCATGTAATTTGCATTTATACAAGATAAACTTTTCGTCAAGAAAACGGCCACTCAAAATTTTGAAATAAAAAGTATAGGACTTGTTGCTAGTAAAGGAACCTGCCATCGGATGTAGGTAGATAAGTTAGATCCGTGATGGTAGGTTTCCTTTATAGTTACAGTTGGGAGTGGAATCTGTATGTGAAGATCAAACTCCAGCGTGTAACTCCAATAGTTCTGTGGTACCAAGAAATCTTTGCGTGACAATAAAGAGAGGATTCTCCTCTTTAAATTGACCCCAGAACTGTGTTTCTAGGTGCCACTGTTCAGAAGATAAAACCGTTGGTAACAAGGGCTTATTTTTTCATGGTGGGGCTTATATTTCCACTTTACACTGAAAAGGCTGAACAATCGTGCTAGGGTTTATTATCAGGGTAGGTCTCAGTACTTTACATATTTTATGCTTTTTACTTTTGTTGGGATAGTTTTTAGCATAACAATAAACCATTACTACTATAAGAAGGTAAAGCTCTACCAATAACCATACATAGACCTTACCTGAGAGGGGTGTAGGTACGGCTCTGGAGAAGCCAAATTGGTCTGCACGGACACACTTTTTTCCAGTAGTATTTGAGGAAATCCAAGTTTCTCAAAGGTGCTTCGCTTCCAGTGTTTGCTGTCTTGCTGTGCGAGTGCCTCATCCTCACTGAAAGCCCTAACAACAGGACCAGGCATAGGTAAGGGCACCGCGCCATCGCTCTCATAGCCGGAGCCGTCCTTCTGAGAGTCCCAGCTGCTCCGCTGCTTCATGTGGAAGTGCGCCTGCTGGGCCTCCCAGGCGAGCCGGGCCTGTGCCATGAAAGCCTCGGTAGAGCCGCGGTGCATGTCCGCCTCCGAGGAGCGGCTCTCCGTCCGACTCATTAGTGGTCGGTTAGGCATGGAGGACGGCCTCTCCTCCATCATACCCTGCTCGCTGTGCCCCTCGCGGTCTGTTGATCCTTCACATGGAGATGGGTTAGGTTCCAGAGACAGCGAAGGTTTTCTGCTTTTCCTTTTCCGTGTATTGGGAGAATAACTGGCAGAGGACATGTTGTCCTGCTGACTGCACCAGGACATGGAGTCTTCCGAGTGGAACGGATGCTGTTGCTGACCCTGTCGTAGATCGGAGCCTTCCATGCTGCTGTAGTCTCCAGACTTGACCTCCAGACGTTGGTCCCTCATGTACGGAGGATTGTGTTGCAATGAGTATGAGCCACCTATCGTGTTGGGGGTGTACTTATGCCTTAAGCCGGTTTTCATCTTTGGGCTGGATCCAGATTGCTCCACATACACCAACTGGCGGACGTATTCCTTGCCTGCAGGACTGTAATCCAGACTCATGAACCTGTCAGAGCACTTCTGCTTGGTCAGCACCAGCTGTTGGTAAGGAGAGTTGGAGGCCTGTTTGGGAGACTGGAGATAGTTGTGGGGTTTACGGATGGGGGATTTTTGAGGGGACATGGCTCTGTAGTTGCCACTGGCATCAAACTGCATTTCCATGGGGGGTTCATCATAGATGGGAGCCTGATACTCCATGGGAGGCTCCTCGTATAGCGGGGGCTCATAGGCGTAGCGGGGAGAAGACGGCTGAGACTCATTGGAATGCTTCCTGTGTTGGGATTGTAAGGTGCAGAATGATTCCCCACGTCCGAGCAACGGCGAACAAGAGCCAACGTGATCCGCTCTTTTCATATACGGTGACTGCTTCCTCTCCGGGAAAAAGACAGAGTTGTCAGTATCCACGGAGAATGTCTGCATGACGGGCGATGGCTGTCCTCCTGAGGGCCGGCGGGTGCGGGTGCCTTGGGAATTGTCGGTGGTGTAACCATTGCCCTGGTGCAGCAGGAAGCTGGGCTCGCGGTCCGTCACTTTGATCAGCATTCTTTCTTTGGTGCCGGTGTTCCACCTTAGGGACGACGTCCTAAAAAAGAACACAAACAAGTCAGACGTTTATAGGAAGCAAAAAATCCCACAACATATAATAAATAACTTCTGGTAACTGAATAAAGCGAGTTCTGCTGAGCGCGGCGCTGCATGATCTCCGTCTCATCACATTGTAAATACACAAAACTGAAAACCGTTATCTTCTCATTTCCTTACATCCTCCTTAATTGTAAATCTGCTGAAAGTCTCTTATAAGGTCAGGTATGTCCGTGTATCTCCCGCTTACTGTCCTGTGCAAGAAAACTGGCTGCAGCAGCAAATCATCCAGCAGTCCAGGATTGCAGTAACGGGGGTTCTTGGCTTCCGTCTATACCGGATACTCCTTCCTACACACCGGATATTCCTTCCTACACACCGGATATTCCTTCCTACACACCGGATATTCCTTCCTACACACCGGATATTCCTACCTACACACCGGATATTCCTTCCTACACACCGGATATTCCTTCTCCCAGCAATAGTCACATCGCTCCGGGGTCTCCCAGCAATAGTCACATCACACCCGACATCTCCCAGCAATAGTCACATCGCTCCGGCATCTCCCAGCAATAGTCACATCACTCCAACATCTCCCAGCAATAGTCACATCACTCCGGCATCTCATACCAATAGTCACATCACTCCAACATCTCCCAGCAATAGTCACATCACTCTGGCGTCTCCCAGCAATAGTCACATCGCTCCGGGGTCTCCCAGCAATAGTCACATTGCTCCGGCATCTCCCAGCAATAGTTACATCAATCTGCTGTCTCCCAGCTATAGTTAAATCACACCGGAGTCTCCCAGCAATAGTCACATCACTTCGGGCGTCTCTCAGCAATAGACACATCAACTCGAGCGTCTCCCAGCAATAGTCACACACTCGACATTTCCATCAATAGTCACATCACTCCAAAACATCTCCCAGCATAGTCACATCGGCTCCGGCCATTGTCCCAGCAACAGTCACATCACTCCGATCTCCAATCAATAGTCACATCACTCGAGCATCTCCAGCAAATAGTCACAATCACTCCGAAATTCTCCAGCAATAGTCCAACATCGCTCCGGGCAATCTCCCAGGCACTAGTCACATTTCACCTCCGAACATCTCCATTCAATAGTCACATCACCCAGCAGTTTCTTCCCCAGGCAATAGTCACCATCGGATCCGGCCATCTTTCCCAGTGCCAAATAGTACATCACTCCCGGATCTCCCCAGCAATAAGGTCACATCACTCCGGCATTTTCTCCCATCAATTAGTTCAACCCATCACTTTCCGAGCAGCCTCCCAAGCAAATAGTCACCATCGCTCCGGGCTTCTCCCAGCAATAGTACATCGCTTCCGGCGTCTCCCAGATATAGTTAAGTCCACCTCCGGAGTCTCCCAGCAATAGTCAAAATCGCTCCTCGACATCTTTCCAAGCAATAGTTCCACATCACTCCAGCATCCTCCCAGCAAATAGTCCCCACATCACTCACGGGCCCATCTCCCAGCAATAGTCACATCACTCCGGCATCTCCCATCCAATAGTCACATAACCTCCGACATCTCCCATCCAAATAGTCAAATTTCAATCCGGCATTCTCCCAGGCCAATAGTCCACATCAACTCCGGCATCATCTCCCATCAATAGTCACAATCACTCGAGCAATTCCATGGCAATAGTCACTTCGGCTCCGGCGCTCTCCCCCAGCAATTAGTTTCACATCGCTCCGGGCGTCTCCAAAGCTTATAGTTAAGTTTCACCCGGAGTCTTCCCCAGCAATAGTCACATTCACTCGGAGCGTCTCCCAGGACAATAGAGTCAACATCACTCCGGCCATCTCCAAGCAATAGTCACATCACCTCCGGCATCTCCCAGCAATAGTTCACATCCACTCCGGCAAGTCTCCCATTCAATAGTCACCATCACTCGGGACATCGCCCATCATAAGTTCACATCGCTTCCGGCATCTCCCTGCAATAGTCCAACATCGCTCCGGCATCTCCCACACAATATTCACATCACTCCAACATCTCCCACAATAGTCACATCACTCCGGCGTCTCCCAGGCAATAGTCAACATCACTTCGCGCGTCTCCCAGCAAATAGTCCACCATCGCTCCGGGGGTTCTCCCAGCAATAAGTCACATTCACACCCGGACATCTCCCAAGCAATAGTCACATCGCTCCGGCATCCCCAACAAGAGTCACATCACTCCACAATATCCCAGCCAAAATAGGTCCACATCACTCCGGATCTCATACCAATAGTCCACATTCACTTTCCGGCATCTCCCCTAGCAATAGTCCACATCACTCCGGGGCCGTGTCTCCCCAGCAATAGTCCACATCGCTCCCGGGGGTCCTCCAGCAATAGTCCACATTGCGCCGGCATCTCCAGGCAATAGTCACATCACTCGGCAATCTCCCAGCAATAGGGCACATCACTCGGCCCCCCGTCTCCAGCAATAGTTCACCCATCACTCCGGGGCATCTCCCAGCAATAGTCACATTGCTCCGGCATCCCCAGCAATAAGTAATGTTACATCAATCTGCTGTTCTTCCCCAGCAATGGTCAAATCACTCCGGGCATCTCATACCAATAGTTCACATTCACTCCGGCCTCTCCCAGCAATAGTCACATCACTCCGGCGTCTCCCAGCAAATTAGTCACATCGCTCCGGGGTCTCAGCAATATGTCAACATTTGCTCCGGCACATCTCCCAGCAATAGTCCATTGCCGGCATCTCCCAAGCAATGTTACATTCAATATGCTGCTCCCGCTATAGTTTAAATCAACACTGGAGAGTCTCCCAGCAATAGTCACATCACTCGAGACGTCTTCAGATAGTCCACATCATCCGGACATCTTTCCCAGCAATAGTCCACATTCAATCGGAAATCTTCCCAGCAATAGTCACATCAACTCCGACACATCTCCCAGCAAATTAGTCACATTCGCTCCGGACACTCCCAGCAAGTAGTCACCCATCACCTCCGGCATTCCCCAGCAATAAGTCACATTCCTCCGGCATATCCCAGCAAAAATGTCACATCACTCGCATCTCCCAGCCAAATTAGTCACATCACTCCGGCATCTCCAGCAATGTCAAATCAATCCGGGACCCATTTCTCCCAGCAATAGGTCACATCAAATCCGGCAAGCATTTCTCCCAGCAAATAGTCCACATTCACTCCGGCATCTCCCCAGCAATAGTCACAATCACTCCGGCTCTCCCAGCAATATAGTCACCCATCACCTTCCGGGCATCTCCCAGCAATAGTCCAACATCCCACTCCGGCATTTCTCCCACAATAGTAACATCACTCACGGGGCATCTCCCCCAGCAAATAGTCCACATCCACTCCGGGCCATCACCCAAGCACCGAGGTCCCACAGGTTCAGTTAACTGGTGTATAGGTTACTAAAAGCAGTAAAATTATTTTTTGAAACAATATCAATATTAGGTTCAAAGTTTCAACCCACAAGAAATTAGGTTGGGGTAGAGTGTAAAAAACACCTGGTGTGCGCCCCCTTCTGGCAGGATTGCTCTTCTTACAGCTTCTTATGCTCTGGTTTTTTTTTTTTTTTAACCAAGGGGGAAAAACGGCTTTTTTACAAGTATAGCAAAATCAGCTGAGGGGCTCCGAGGCTTTATAAAAAATGTTACTGGAGTACAGGAAAGAGAGGGGACAAAAGAAGTACAACAAAACCATTAATAAAAAATATGGCATAGTTTATTAGTATCATCTGCACTATTGGAGTTCAGAAAAAGAAATCAGAAATTTGGCCTCAAAAAGTTCATTTGCACTTTAGGCACTATAACACAAGGAGACGCATTAAATTTTATTTTATTTTAATTTATTATTATTAATCTTTTTTTAAAATAATTAAAAACATTAAATTGACGTGAAATTCTCCCCATTAGGCAAAGGAACAATCAGAAACACTTGGACAGAGGTTATCCAGGACCTTTGACCATCCTGATGTGGTCCAGAGATCTTAGGGGGTCGGGGAAGCCATCTTGGATTTCTGTGTGAGGGCCATGGAGTTTCTTTCTCTGTTTCCTTGCACTCTGGCCCACCCCCTGCAATCCAGCCCCGCCCCCTGAACTCCAGGATGGAGCTCACTCACTCATGCACACTGAGGAACAACGACATCAATTCCCGCGGGGCGCAGGTACTACCTCTATCCCCCGCCCCCTGCACTCTATCCCCGGCCCCTGCACTCTAGGGCCCTCCTCCCCCTGCGGCTTCCCCCCCCCCCCCCCCTGCAGGGCCAAGGACAATGAGCTCACTCCCTGATGCAACATAGACAAAAGGAACAATACAGTTCCCGCTGCAGCAGCGTACTCACTCTATCCATACCCCTGCACTCGATCCCCCGGGCCCCTGCACTCTAAGCCCCGCCCCCTGCAACTATAGCCCCGCCCCCTGCACTGAGAGCCCGGCCCCCTGCAGGCCCCAGGGACAGGCTCACTCCCTGATGCCAACACTGAGGACAAAGGACAATCAGTTTCTGCCGCAGCACAGCCATGAGGGAGAACTACAAGCTACAGAAAGATAAGGTTATTTTATGGGGGAGAAAAGTTCCTGTCTGGGACGGGCACAGGAGGATCTAGTGTGTTGTGATTATTAGCAGATATGTAGAAGTGCCGAAAAAGTGTTGGTAAATAAACATTCTCATGCATCTCATCATTCTCTCTCTCTTTCTATGTGTCAAAGTACTAGTACACTGTTTCAGGAAACTAAATAAAAAGTGTAGATATAACCTGTACCTGATAAATCTAAGCCACATTGTCAGCTCATAAAAGAAACCAGAGGGGACTTCATGAAGTTGGTCTTCTTGATTAAGGAGATAAGCTAAAGGAGCTAAACCGGCCAAGTTGAGCTGGGGTATCAGGTGTCAGGAGGCACTGGGTCTCCGGGGGCCCTTCCTGGAAAAACTCCCGTTGACTCTCTGTGGAAGTATCCACCAGTTCCAGTGTCTTTCTTTAAACCGGGACCAACGCTCAAGTGTAGCCGGGTACCAGTTCCATGACCCCGGCTACCAGGAGTGCATTTCCCGGCACCCTCACCTGTAGGGACGGAGGTCTTTTGACCGGGACAAGGCTGGTGGGGAGCCCTGGTTGGGCTCAAAAACCTGGCTGCCCCTCGGCGGTGAAACCCGGGTCGTTAGAAGGGGGCCCCTCTGTCAGGAAGGGAGCCTCTAGGATGCTCAAACCACTGAAGTAAACATTGTTTGTTACACTAAAGGGCGTTTAAAAAAATTATCTTATTGTGTAATATCACTGGGGGGTTGAGGATAGAAAATTTTCTTTGATGGGGAAAAATTTTCCATTATTTGTGCATTTTTAAGGCCCAAAAAAGGCAGGAGGAATTTTTTTAAGGGGTTGAAAGAGTTTTTTTCCCCTGAGGGGAACCTTTCATCAAATAAATGCGGGCCAGCAGGGAACCCTAAACCAATTGAGCTGTTTATGTTTTATAAGTTTATGGCGCCATCGCAAAAACCAAAACAAAGGCCCTGAATTAGAGCTGCCCCCTGCTGGTTGTGCTGGGACTACTACTACTACCAGTCCATACGTACATTGGTGGCCATCGCATCAGTACATTGGTGGCCATCACATCAGTACATTGGTGGCCATCACATCACTACATTGGTGGCCATCACATCAGTACATTGGTGGCCATCACATCAGTACATTGGTGGCCATCACATCAGTACATTGGTGGCCATCACATCAGTACATTGGTGGCCATCACATCAGTACATTGGTGGCCATCACAGCAGTACATTGGTGGGGGGGGGGGGGGCCCAATTCACATCCACTACATGGTGGCCATTCACATTCAGTTACATTTTGGTGGGCCCCCAATCCCCCATCACACATAGGGGCCATCACATCAGTACCTGGTGGCCATCACCTCAGTTATACATTGTGGACATCACATCAGTACATTGGTGGCCATCGCATCAGTACATTGGTGGACATCGCATCAGTACATTGGTGGACATCGCATCAGTACATTGGTGGCCATCACATCAGTACATTGGTGGCCATCACATCAGTACATTGGTGGCCATCACATCAGTACATTTGGTGGCCATCACATCAGTACATTGGTGGCCATCGCATCAGTACATTGGTGGCCATCGCATCAGTACATTGGTGGCCATCACAATCAGTTCCCATTGGTGGGCCATACATCAGTTACATTGGTGGCCATCACATCGTAACATTGGTGGGCCATCACACATCAGTAACATTGGTGGCCCATCACCTTCAGTAAACATTGGGTGGCCATACATCAGAACAAATTGGTTGGCCATCACATCAGTACATTGGGGCCATAATCAGTACATGGTGGGCCCAATCACATCAGTACATTGGTGGCCATCACATCAGTACATTTTGGTGGGGCCATTTCACATTCAGTAACATTTTGGTTTTGGGTTATATACATTTCCCCTTGTCTGTAAATAATAATACAGGGAAAAACCTTCCTCTAAATATTTTCCTATCAAGTTTGTCATTTTTCCAAATTACCGTGGGTGCTCGGGGTGCTGGGTGTATTGAATAAGGGGATGGGGATTGTGCCATCCAGCTGGAGGCAGAGTGGACAGAGGTTGATTAACTTCCTCACATTATTATAGCAGGGAACGAGCCGGCACCATCAGTAAATTGGAAGGAGCTGGGTGAGAATGTGTTGTTGTAATGGGACAGAAGCCAGGGGCTGATCTGCTACATAGTTACACATAGTACACCCCCTGCCACATAGTACTCCCCCTTGTCTGCACCATAGTACAACCCCTGGCACATAGTTTACACCCCCTGCAAAACATAGTACACCCCTGCACATAGTACACCCCCCCGCACCATAAGTGAACCACCCTGCCACATAGACAACCCCCCTGCACATAAGTACACCCCCCCGTTATGCACATAGTACACCTGCTGCAACATAAGTACAACCCCCTGGCCACATAGTAAACACCCCCCTTTTTGCACATAGTACACCACCCACTGCCACATAGTACACACCCTGCCCACATCGTACACAACCCTTGCACATTAGTACACCCCCTGAACATTAGGTACACCCTGCCACATAGTACCACCCCATGCACATAGTAACACCCTTTGCACATAGTACACCCTGCACCCCATAAGTACTCCCCCTGCACCATAGTACCACCCCACTGCACATAGTACCACCCCCTGCACATAGACACCCGCGCACATTAGTACAAACCCCCTTGAACATAAGTACACAACCCTGCAACATAGTACCAACTTTCCCCCTGCCCATAGTACACAACCTGCCACATAAGTACACCACCCTGCAACATAGTAACACACCATGCACATAGTACACACACAACTGCACAATTAGTTACACCCCCTGGCACATGTACACCCCTTGCACATTAGTACACACCCCTGCACAATTAGTAACACCCTGCACATAGTACTCCCCCTGCACACATAGTACACCCTGCACATAGTTTCTCTCCCTGCCACATATGATAGTACACCCCTGCACATAGTCACACCCCCTGCAACCATAGTACCACCTGCACATAGTACAACCCCTGGCCTGCACCATAGTACCACCCCCGGCAAAATCTTAACACCCCTGCACATAGTACACCCCTGACATTTAGTACACCCATGACACATAGTACACCCCCCCCGGCACATAGTACACCCCCTGAACATACGTACCACCCCTGCACATAGTATACACCCTGCACATAGTACAATCCTGCACATAGCACAAACCCCCTGCACTAGCACACCCCCTGCAACATAGTACACACCCTGCAACCCCAATAGTACAACCCTGCACATAGTACACCCCCCTGCCACATAGTACACATACACCAAATTAGTAACACCCCCCTTGCCACAGTTAGTACACCCCCTGCAACATAGTACACCCCCCTGCACCATAGTACACCACTGCACCATTAGTAGACCCCCCTGCCACATAGTAACCACCCTGCGCACATAGTACACCCTGGCACATTAGTACCACCCGCACATTTAAGTACTCCCCCTTGCAATATACACACCCTGCCCATAGTACACCCGGCACCAAAGTTACTCCCCTTGCACATAGTACAACCACACCCTGCACCATAGTACACCCATGCACATTTAGTACACCCCCTGCAAATAATACACACCCGGCACCATAGTAACACCCCCCTTGCATACATAGTAACACCCCCTGCTCTGCACATAGTACTCCCCATGCACATAGTACACCCTGCCCACATAGTAACACCCCCTGCTGCACAGAGTACCAACACCCCCTGGGAAAATAGTACACCCCTGCCACATAGTACACCCCCCCTGCACATTAGACACCCCTGCACATAGTACACAACCTGCACAATTAGTACACCCCTGCAACATTAGTTACACCCCATGCCAACATATAGTACACCCCGCTCATAGTACCACCACCCTGCCACATAGTACCACCCCCCTGCAATAATTACCACCCCCTGCACATTGTACACCACCTGCCACATTTAGTACAACCACCGCACATAGTACACACCCCCCTTGTTAATCGTTACACACCCCCTTGTTACATAGACCAACCCCCTGCACATGAGGTACACCCCTGCACATAAGTACACCCCCTGCACAGAGTACAGAACAATCCCCTGCCTGCACATTAGTACACCAATGCCACATTGACACCAAAAAGCACATTAAGGTACACCCAGCACATAGTAAACAAAACCTGCCCCACATAGTACCACAACCCTCTGAACATTTATCGTACAACACCCTGCACATAGTACACCCCCCTGCAATAGTACACACCTGCACATAGTTACCACACCCTGCACCATTAGTACACCCCCTGAACAATTTAGTACACCCTGCACATAGTTTACACCCCCTGCAAAATTAGTACACCCCCCTGCACATAGTTTGTACACTCCATCGCACATAGTACCACAACCCGTTGCACATGTACACACCCCCCTGCACCATATGTAAACTCCATGCAACATTAGTACACACCTGCCACAAAGTACACCCCCTTGCAACATAGTACACCCTGCACTTTTAGTACACACCCTGCACATAGTACAACCCTGCAACATAGTACACCCCCCCTGCACAGTAACACTCCAGCAATTAGTACCACACCCCTGCACATAGTACACCCTGTACATAGTACACCAAAGTGGCACATACATAGTACCCCAGCCACATAGTTAAAAAAACCCTGCAACATAGTACACACCATGCAACATAGTACACACCCTGCACATAGGGTACAACCCCCCTTGTGCAAAAATAGTACACACCCTGGCACATAGTACACACCCTGCACCCATTAGTTACAACCCCCTGGCACCATAGTTACACCCCTGCAAATAGTACACCCCCTGCAATTGTACACCACCCTTGTGCACAGTAGTCACTCCATGCAACAAGTACACACCGCCTGCACATAGTACCCCCCTGACACATATTAAACTCCATGCCAATAGTTACACACCTGCACAAAGAACAACCCCCTGCACATAAGTTACACCCTGCACATTAGTTACACACCCTGACATATACACCCCACCCTTGCAACATAGTACCCCCCCATGGCCAAATAGTACACTCCATGCACATTAGTACACCACCCTGACCTAGTACCAACCCTGTACATAGTAGACACCCTGCACATAGATACACACTGCACATAGTACAACCCTGCAAATTAGTACACACTGCACATAAGTACACATGCACATAGTACAAACCTAAGCATAGTACACCACTGCACATAGTACACCCCCCCCCCCCCCCCCCCCTGCCACATAGTACAACCCCTGCCAAATTAGTACACCCCTGCACCATAGTACACACCCCCGGCACATGTACACACTGCACAAGTACACCCCCTGCACATAGTTACACACCCTGCACATAGGTACACACCTGCAACATTAGGTACAACCCTGCAATGAGTACACACCCTGAAACATTAGTACACACTGCACATAGTACACACTTCCACATAGTTACACACTGCACATAGTACAACACCCTGCAAAAATATTACCACACCCTGCACATGGTACATCCACTCGCACCTGCCACATAGTACAACCCCTGCAAACATTAAGTACATACCCTGCACATTAGTACACCCGCACATAGTACACCACTGCCCATAAAATTACACACTGCACATAATAACACACTGCACATTATAGTAACACAACTGCCACATAATACACCACTCACATTAATAACCCTGCACATAGACACCCTGCACATAGACACCAGGCCACATAGCCCATAGTACCACCCTGCCACATAGTACACCCATGCCACATAGTACAACACAAACTGCACATAGTACACCCCTGCAACATTAGTAAACCCCCTGCACATAAGTACACCCCCGCAACATAGTACAACCCCCTGCACATAGTTTACACCACGCCAACATAGTACACCCCCTGCACCATATCCACCCCTGCCAACATAGCACCCACCCTGCACATAGTAGGACACCTGCACATAGTACCACCCCCCTGCACATAGTACACCCCCTGCACATAGCACACCCCTACACATAGTACAACAACTGCACCATAGTACACCCCCTGCACATAGTACACACCCTGACATAGTACCACCCCCTGGCACAATAGTACACGCACCCTGCACATAGTACGCACCCTGCACATAGTACGCACCCTGCACATAGTACGCACCCTATACATAGTACGCACCCTGCACATAGTACGCACCCTATACATAGTACGCACCCTGCACATAGTACACACCCTGCACATAGTACGCACCCTGCACATAGTACGCACCCTATACATAGTACGCACCCTGCACATAGTACGCACCCTATACATAGTACGCACCCTGCACATAGTACGCACCCTGCACATAGTACGCACCCTATACATAGCGCACACCCTACACATAGGTTAAATGTCGGCTGCCGGTATAACTATCCCAGGTAAATAGATTCAGGTAATTATCTTACGAGCCAATGTCTGACCCCAAGGATGAACGCAGAAGAAGTCACGTCATGGTTTTTGCCCGTCCTCGGGATGCTGACGCTGTCTGGTCGCTGCTCTGGTTTCAGTGTCAGCATCTGGAGATGGGGGAGGGGTGGTCAGCTTGCCTCTCAAGTGAAGCTTGGGAAGGCAGAGCTCGCACCCACACTAACTTTATAGGGGAGCGGCACCCAGACAGCTGGGAGCACCAGGACTATGCCCCACAGGTCCATTCCAGGGACAGGAGCGTCGTCTAAGGTGTGTGCTCCTTACACCCAGTCATATCATAGAGCAGCTACCACCATAGGGTGTGCCCACCACAGCTGCTGCCCACCAATACTGGGGAGAGAAGACCCCATCAGAGACCCCTGCCACTGTACCCCAACACAGTCACTGCTCAGAGAACACCTCAATCAAGACTCTAGTAAACCCCTAAATGCCTGCAGGCCTACCAGGCTATGTCCTGCCCCTGATGGAAATACCCAAAAAATACCCAAAAGTGGTAGTAGCCGTAGCCTTCCCTTTCACAAGATATAGACAGAGATGAAGGGAATTATGACTTATGCTCAGTTTTTTATTATGGATCTTTGAGCCCCCTCCCTCCGGTAGTATAATTTAGAGCCCTGCTAAACAGCTGGCACATGGTGGTGGGTAGAGTACGGGGCAGAGTACGGGGCAGAGCACGGGGCAGAGCACGGGGCAGAGCACGGGGCAGAGTACGGGGCAGAGTACGGGGCAGAGTACGGGGCAGAGTACGGGGCAGAGCACGGGGCAGAGCACGGGGCAGAGCACGGGGCAGAGTACGGGGCAGAGTACGGGGCAGAGGATTGGTATTTTGGGAATCAGGAAAAACCTTTCCTCTGAGCAGATGATCCAGCAGCGGTGAATATGTATTGATCTCCGATGGCTGCGCTGTCTGGTATCCTGGGGATTGGGGATGAAGATTCCTGGAAGCAGGTCATCCAGATCAGCGGTAAGTGCTCCCTGTACACACTGACAGCTGAGACACTACTACATGTCTGGTCCTATAGTGGAGGGGTAAGAGCAGGACTCCACATGATCGGTGCCCCCCATGCCGGCTCCTCCGCCATCATCCAGTGATTATTCTCCCGTTCTCTGGCTGTACAGAGAATGAGATAAGTGGAGGAGACACGTGTGGAGTCCTTGGCGTGGACATCTAATATGCACATACCATTAGCCGTGTGCCGTCACATGTGGCGCTGGGAGAAGGTCTCGCTAACCTTGAGGAGAGAACAGAACCTCCAAACAATTTCCTATTGATTGCAAGGCATTAAATTAAAGGGCTAGCGGAGATCCTAACGCTTCACGCTCCGGCGCTCCGGTTTTGTTCTGCTCTTGCTAAACTGCAAAGTGTGAGAGAGACGCCATGAATAATTCACCGGCCGCAGTCTCATGTTTATTTTAAGGCACCTGAGCTGACAGGTCCTAGCGAAGGGATGTCTGCCGCACCACAGCCAAAAATCTCCTGCATTTAGTGATGGGTCAACAACGTGGAGGAGGCTGCACGACGCACCAGACACATGGGATGGAGAATAGGATAAAGGTCTGATGCAAACCTGGACATAAAGCTCGTGGAGTCCCAGGTACTGGGGGGTCCATGCTGACTCCAGCGGGTTTTTTGACCCATTCAATGACCAGAAATCCTCCTATAATGCTATAGGCCACTAGTGGTGTTCTTATTAACCCTTAAACTCCACTAGATCACCAAGATTTGATGAATTGCTTTATGGATGTGGTTCCTTCCTTTAGGACCCCTCTATATTGGCCAGAGATGAGTATGCCAGTGGAAGGGGTCCCTTACATGGTTCATGTGCGAGGGACCCACGCTGGTCTAAATATATAGTATATCTGTTAATATCAGATTGTTGGGGGTTCAACAGCCAGCGCCCCCACACATCAGGAGTTATACTCGGAGAACAGGGAGCCGATCTCTGTGCAGCGGATGAAGCAAATCACATCAGCTGAGCTATTCAAATGCACTGCAGTAACCTGGTCTGACCACCACACAGAGAATGGCGCTGTCTGCTTCCTGTTCCATTCATGGTTAATCAGTTGCTAATAACTGGGGGTGTTGTGCTTGATATTGACCAATATGATATCGAGGACCTACTCTATGGATAGGTTATGAATAATGGTAGCATAGAACCATGTGCTGCGCAGGTGATGCTACAAGTGGCAGGTGGTGGCTGTACCTGTAACGTCTCCGTTATCACCTATCACTACCTCCTCATACAGACGGGTGAGTGACCATTCTATACATTTGCTGGGGTCTCCCATGAAGATGCAGCTTACTTACTATGGATAACAGCCCCACAGTCCTCCAGAATAATGAACCAGAATTCTGGTGCGTTGGAAAAATTTAAGTTTCCTAAATAGAAATGTGGCGCCTGCCGCCCCCTGCGCCTTCCAGGACCTTCCCTGCCCGGTCTCCACTCGCACAGCAATTATATCTGTGCGGCCACAAATGCAGGGAGGATCTTGGCTGCTTTTTCCCATCACTTTTGCAAGTGATTTATTTATTCATTACTGTGAAATTTACCTTTTTTAATAAATGATGAGAGTAACGGAAGATCAGTTCTTTCCATATATTATTCCCGGCATCTTTATGTTCTGCCGTCTCTGATTTTACATCCATCAAGTGAATGAGTTATAAAGTAACAATATGCAAAAATCCCCAGAGGCTAAAAGATCTAGATGATGGAATTCTGGACTAATTTGGGCCCAAAAAATAAACAACCTTTTTTTAGAGAATTTTCCACATTGATCGAAAAAGTGGCTTGTTGGGAAAATATCCTCAAGAACAGGATCACAAGAACAGGATCACAAGGAATCACAAGAACAGGATCACAAGGAATCACAAGAACAGGATCACAAGAACAGGATCACAAGGAATCACAAGAACAGGATCACAAGGAATCACAAGAACAGGATCACAAGGAATCATAAGAACAGGATCACAAGGAATCACAAGAACAGGATCACAAGAACAGGATCACAAGAACAGGATCACAAGAACAGGATCACAAGGTTATCTGCAGCATTTGTGGATTCCATGGGAAATGCTTTTCTTGGAGAATGGGGGACGTCCATTTAATAATTTTCTGCAGCAGATGCAGGAGATCTTGAAACTCTCCATGTATTTGCTGTGTACTGTGTGTTTCTCCGGATCTAGCCTGTACATATCCACAACGTAGTGTGCGGTGGGAGAGGTACCGCGTGTTTGTCCCATTTCTCTCCACCGGGATCTCCGAGGCTCCGAAAATGAGATCAATATTACCATGGAAACATTGCAGAAAGAAAGGGATTGGCTGCGAGCGGCCGTTCAGCTCCTTACCAGACTCTGAGCATTGGAGGAGGATCTCCTACCGGACCGGGGAGTGACCCCAGAGAGTCACATTCAGTGTATGATAATGACCCCCAATTTCTGGGTAACTTGCAGGAGCGGCGGCTCTTTGTCTCTCCCAACAATTACAGAATCCTGCACTCTGCTCCTCTAAATGTGACACTCTAATGATCCGCACAAGAGGAACCAAATGGACTGCACTGGGTCTGTCTGGTTCCTGTGTCCCTCTATTAGAAGAATAGTGTATTATGTGAATGGGCAGCTACCTATAGTAGGTTTGATACAGGAAATGCATATGATACAAGCCGCTACATCATGTAACCTTCCATCCAAAGACTCAGAGGCTGCTGAGCAGCTTCTAGATGACGTCTCTTTCATGGCCTGGTGCGGAGGCATCATCCAGGAAATCAACTTTGAAGTGAGGCGTATATTGATTTTATCAAGTCACGTAGGAGTAGAGTTTAACACGGAAGTCCAGCTCTCCCTACTATAGAACAATCCATTCACTGCAACTGATGGCCCGGTGTCCAGGGACATAATTGACCAGATCTCCTGAAGTCCAGCACATGATGTCAATCACAAGGTAAGTGGTGATGAGAGGCAGGAGAGCTGGACTTTAGTGTTTAACTCTCCGCCTCCCTGAATTTATACAACCACTTAACACCACAGAGATGAATCTCTAGATTATGTCACCAAGCTGGGCCATGAAAGGAGCATGATAGAGAAGCTGTTCAGCTGGTTGACAAAATACTGGAAATAGTTTAGTAGGTCAATTTCTGATGATTTTTTTGCAAACCCTGTTACACTCCCCAATCTCATCCAGGACTTCACTAATATACATCACAGTGGGAAATTTTATGCCGTTATCCTGCTTCTAGTACAGTAACCCTTCATTCACACATAAATTGTAAAAGTTCTGTTATGCCCTCCCATTATTTATAGTGGGAACATATAGGGGCAGATTTACTTACCCGGTCCATTCGCGATCCAGCGACGCGTTCTCTGCGGAGGACTCGGGTCCGGCCAGGATTCACTAAGGTAGTTCCCCCGACGTCCACCAGGTGTCGCTGGAGTCTGAAGCCCGTCGGAGTGCACTGAACTTCACTGTCCTACGCTGGGTGCAGGTAAGCGCGTGTCAAGCGACACTTATTTTTTTTTTAAATGCGGTGGTTTTTCCAAATCCGGCGAGTTTTTTTATGGCCACGCCCCCTGATTTCCACCGCATGGATGCCGGCGCCGATGCGCCACAATCCAATCGCATGCGGCAAAATCCCGGGGCAGTTCAGGGGAAATCGGCGCAAATCGGAAATATTCGGATAACCCGTCGGAAAAATATGATTCGGGCCCTTAGTGAATGACCCCCATTGTGTGTTATTATGTCCATAAATGCTTCCAATCTCAATGGGGCACAGGAGGTGAATGGAAGACTAAGTGTCCTCCTACCCTATGTTTTTAGTTATATTTTTGTGAAGTTTGTGGTCCTGGCAGCCCCACATCAGTAATAGGAGGGTGGTCCGATGAGTCACACACAGGTCAGATTTGGGTCTCCTTTTGGTCTCCCATTCTCCTGATAATCTGCTAAACAAGTGACCAGTGTCTTTGGTGGGGAAATACCATCACTAAAAACATAACTTCCCCCCAAACCAATGAAGCAATGCAGAGATAATCTCCTTTGTGAATATGCAAATCAGGCTATAAGTCCATCCCGATGTAGACGGAGGCTTCCTGCACAGGACGAGCAATGGTCCCGTGGCCAGAGACAGGACCTTCTCTTACTTTTCAGCCTGGGCAGGCGGCTTAATGAGGTTTAACCCATTTTAGCAAATTAATGTTATTGTTTGTATAAGGAAAAGTTATACAATTTTCCAATATACTTTCTGTATCAATTCTTCTCTGCTTGCTGTCATTGTATAGAAAGCTTCTATGGTCACACAGGTGCACGGCTCGTTAGTATAATAAGAGCCTTGGCTTATAACGAGCCGTGCACCTGTGTGACCACGGTCAGATTTCTGCCAATTGGAAGTAAACCAAGAAGCTTTCTATAGAATGACAGCAAGCAGAGATCTAGAAAACAATGAAGAGTTGATACAGAAAGTATATAGGGAAATTGTATAACTATACACAGACAATAACGTACATTTTCTGAAATGGGAAAACCTCTTTGAGCTCGGTCCGTGGAATCCAAGGGGTGTATCAGCCCATAGAAGTGACATGTGGTCCCCATCAGGGCAGAAAATGTCAGGACTGAAGAGGCAACTAATCCAGAGCACAAAATGTGAGCCACCCCTCATGGCCACAAAGCCATCCTTATGCCTACAAGTGCTTCATTTGTGGTTGGGGTAGATAATTTGGATTTGACACCCATTCATTTTCAGGACTCCTTCTATGGCACCACACGGTGTAATGGGGCAGCACTGGAGCTTACAGAACCGATGTCTGATCCGGGAGGACATGAAGAAAGACGTCAGACGGTCCTTCCCCCCGCGGAGCCCGGTGACACCAGCGCAGCTCCGGATTTTCCCGCAGGTTTCTCTAGAACATATTTAAGGGTCTTCTGAATTATTTAACTAAAATAAATGTTTGAGCCGCTGCTTTTCCTGCGGTGATGAATGTTTCGGAGCCGGGAGGCCGCATCCTGCATCCAAACTACAGCTAATTATATATAAATTATGCACATGAGGCTTCAGAAGAACAATTATCAGTGAAAAAGGGAAATTCTTAGGGTCTCATTTATGGTGACGGATGGTTTTATCCAATATCTAACGAGCGGGAGGGGGCGGCAGGAATAATAATACGGGGGAGACGGACACAGAGAAATGATAGGTGCCAAAGGTATCATCCACGGCACTGGGACCTACCCCACCTGTCTAGACTATGGTCGTCACTTCATACCCCACCTGTCCAGACTATGGCCGTCGCCACCAAACCCTACCTGTCCAGACTATGGCCGTCACCCCATACCCCACCTGTCCAGACTATGGCCGTCACCCCATACAATTATTTATTGCTCTGTATGTACACTCTGTATAGCATTTTTTAAATAATTTAATATATACCTGTTAAGCAATTTAGTGCTCTCGGGTCTGAGTGTGGCCCGCCCCTTCTGCAGGTTCCTGTAATTCCATGTGTAGCTGCATGTGGTCTGCGTATTAATAGTACACGGGAGTAGGGTCGGAGTTATAGGTCATGACCCTTAGCAGATCGTGTAGATAGATTGACACAGGGGGAGCTTTGTAGTCAGGTTCCGTCTCGCCCCGACCAGTAATTAGATTTAGACGGCTTCTCATCATAATATATTGTCGACAGGACCTCACAGAGATGGGTGCGCTCATAAACGCTGCCCCTCCTCTAACTGTAACTCGTCACCCCCTGGCCGCCGCTCCTCTTTTAGTATGCCCTATCATTAAACTAGTGCTGGGTACAGTTTCCAGGATGCGGAGTAAAAGGGATCCAGCAAATATCGGCGTCAGACCATAGAACAGTCCAGGACAGTCTTTAATCATCACTGGATGAGATGCGCTGCTCTATATAACAGAGCCGGGTGCGCTACGAACAGGTCCTTGTTACTTACAGTCCGTCTTTACTACTCACAGGTCCGTGTTACTACGGTCCTTTTATACAGTCCATGTTATCCAACAGGTCCATGGTCCTACTCCGCACGTAAGGCTACCCGTGTTACTACAAGGTCCATGTTAACTATCACAGGTCCATAGGGTTACTACATGGTCCCCAGATGATTATATCCTGTAACACAGGTCCTGTTACTCAAACTAGGTCCCCATGTTACTTGTACACTCACAGGTCCGTGTTACTACAGGTCCCGTGTTCTTAACAGAGGTCCGCTGTTACTAACTAGAGGCCTGGTCCATGTTACTACAGGTCTGTGTTACTACAGGTCCGTTTACTACAGGTCCGTGTTACTACAGGTCCATGTTACTACATGTCCGTGTCACTCCAGGTCCGTTCGTTCTATCGAACATGGTCACATGGTTACCGGACAGGTCCGTGTTCCATACAGCCTCCAAACATGTTCCGTGTTTCTTATTCAGAAGGGCCGTGTCTACGAGTCAGAAATGTTACTACAGGGTCCGTGTATATTACTAGCTACAGTCCATGTTACTGACAGTTCCAGTTACTGGCAACACAGTCCATGTTGCTACACGGTCCGTGTTTACCACAGGTTCATTTCTACAGGTCCCCTGTTACAACAGGTCTGTGTTACTTACAGGTCCGTGTTACTCCACCATGTCCATAGTTACTTACAACAGGTCGCGTGTTTAACCTAACAACGGTCCGTGTTAACTCGACAGGGTCCATGTTACTGGACAATGGTGTAAGTAACGTCCATAGTGTAACTAAAAAAACACAAGTGTGAGTCCATTAGATTATGCTTACAGGTTCCGTGCTTACTAGAAACAGGTCGCATATAGTATACTAACGGCGAGACAGGGATTCCAGTGATTACTGGAGTAGACAGGTCTGCTGTTACCTACCGGTTCATAGTTCGATTCGTAAGTACAGGTTCCTGTTGTTTTACTACCGGTCCTCGTGTTACTGACACTTTACGGTCCCGTGATTACTCACAGGTTCATGTTACGACAGGTCGTGTTTATATACTCATAGGGGCATCCATGTTACTACAGTCTGGTTGTTACTACAGGGTTCAGGTACGTAGCTAACAGGATAACCAGTATGACTTACAACAGGTCCCAGTGTGTAACCACAACAGGTGGTCCGGGTTACTACATGGTCCCATGTTAACAGGTCCGATGTACGTACCTATAACAGGTCCGTGTTACTTACATGGTACCATGTTATCATACAGGTTCCAGTGCTTACTCACAGGTCCATGTTACTAACTACAGGTCCGTGTCTACAGTTCCATGTTACTACAGGTCATGAGAACAGTGTAGCGCACAATGTCGTCTGCATGTTACCACAATAACCCATGTACCCAGCCCGTTAGTATACTCTTATCGACACATCATTGCGTGCAGTACGGGTACAAAAAACAATCCTATGGGACTGAGTGTTTATGATTTAATCTCTCGTGGATCTTATGAATAACGTACAGAATTAACCCGCGGAGTCACAGCACTCGACGTATATATATATATAATATGTGCAGGTGTATTAGAAAATCACGGCTTCCGATGTTATAAGGTCCTCCTGCATTTCCCAAATGTGCCGCAACAACCTGTGGATCCGACATAAAGCGCTGACAGTCATGAATGGGGTCCATGGATCTTCACGCGCGGCCACAGGACCACATTGGTGTAACCATGAAGAAATTATGGAAGGAAAAGGTACAGTGTGTATTTGGCGGGAGAGGTTACGTCATTCTTAGACCTACTAGCTCCTCATCTACATTGATGATTATATATATTTGCGCTTCTTCCATTGTCTCATGTATCATGAATCTCTGGAGATTTATCTGCCTATATGCGGCTATAATTGCTAGTCTCTTAGTTACGTAAGGACAAGATTTGTACGGCCACCGTCTTCTCAGTGTTGTTCACATGGTCACTGAGCGGTTGGACTATTTTCTACACAACCGCTGCCGAGTTCCAAGGTGTTGCACCTGCAAAAATTGTGACGCGTGCCGCCGGCCTACATGTCAGGACAGCGCTATGATCTGTTCTCAGGCACAAATAAGCCTTATATTCAGAGCGTAATTGTACAGTATTCTGCCAAAAGTAATGGACAAAACAAAAATGGTTTCACATTTTTCGGATGAGAATCTGGGTCATCTCCTTATGTGAACACCCCCTTCACCAGTTTGTCATATGTTGTTTTTGCATTAACAGAATAAAACACACTAGTTCCGGCGCTTCCCTGTAGCCGTGACACGGGGAAACCAACTTCTTCTATAGGAAGTAGAAATGTAAAATGGTGACCAATTCTGTATTGTAAATGTCTATAACTTCTTTTAGTACTATCAGTCCTTTCGGCTCATATTTGTGTTGCCTTTATATGCTTTTTGATCTGATGACTCTGTGACCGCCATCACCAATGACACTTGTGAATCTGTGGTGAGCGTTCATACCGGACCGTCCCATAGCTCCGGCGCCCTAATGTTAAAATCTCAGTACTAATTAGCGGTGAGGGACGGGTCCATATGTGACAGTGGGCAGGCAAAGGCCAGGACAGCGACAGCTGCAGATTCTCTCAATCAAGGCTAAAACAAACCTTTTCCCACGCATCGTCTGACTCTGTGCTTGATCCCCTTTAAGAAATGAGAGATATCTCACTGCATTCAGCTTCGAGGTCTGCCTGCTGTGCCGGATAGTGGATAGATCACTCAGCATCGATGTACAGTATATATGTGTCAGAAAGTCAGAAACTACTCCGCTAATCGAAAGCCCTGATGCGTTCTATGTTCCACTGGCGTTATCCCTCCGAATCCTCTCCTTCCATCGTAGCCACCACGCCGGGCGAGACGCAGGACTCCAGGGCCGACACTACGAGGTCAGATAAGATGCAGGATCAACCGTTGCCATTGAGCTTGTACTTCTTTTGGTTCAGATTTATATCTGAATTGACAAAGGTTGAACCTACTCGCAATAATTAGACGTTATGACATTACGCATCTGTCATAAGCTAAGTAGTCGTCTAAAATGTATACGTTCATAGCTAGCTTAATTCAGACATTCTCTGGGTGCTGGAATATTTGGTGCGAGAAAATAGTAACATCTTGTAAACATTGTACAGTGTTAAGACTGGATTTTAATCCAGATCCCATACCAGTAATCGCATCATTTGTACTTTAATCATTATTAGGGATTACTGTTTAAGCCTTGCCCACTGTACAGTATTTAATGTATACATTTGGTTTAAAGACCCCGGTCGGGCCGCTTGTGCATTTTACTACTGGCTGATTAAATGGCCTATTGGTCTAGCTCCGGCTTCAGTGGAATTTCTAATTGATGTGCTTATATTGTGCTGATGATACCTCATCTAGATC
Organism: Engystomops pustulosus; assembly: GCA_019512145.1. NCBI lineage: Eukaryota > Metazoa > Chordata > Amphibia > Anura > Leptodactylidae > Engystomops > Engystomops pustulosus. The sequence continues at coordinate 60,223 of WNYA01000771.1, read as the reverse complement.
ATGGACCAATCACGCACATCATGGAATTCACAGCCGCAATCTTCCATCCACGCCGACAAGCTCTGATCGCATATTATCACAGGGTCTCGACATCGGCTCAATTAACCTCAACATGCTCTTATGTTCCCGTCCCATCGGAGCTCAGATAATGTTGTGCTTGGGCCTTAAATCTTGACATTTCAGAAATGTTCACAAACACAAAAGCGGTAAACGCTCCGATGCGGGGATCTGATATCGCCTTCTGTACGGGAGACAGAGAATAGTCAGGCCGCCTCCGCCTCTGTCTGACATTAATGCCGACTCAAACGCCATTGAGATCCTTTTAATTAATAGGGGCTTTGTGTAATTGTTTTCTAACCTAAGAACTGTATTGATGCCGCTATCCCCTCCTCTTTTAACTGATGACAGAATAGGAAACTGAAGCTTGGGAAAATGAGGGCATTACACGGAGTTTAAGGAGGAAATTATTAAACGCTCTTCTTTCTGTGAAATCTTCTGTTCTGCCGCCGAGCCTCCTTAAATCTCTGAAGTGTTATACAAATCTTTGGACTTTGTTTGTTCACAAGCATCTTCATAATACAGATGTGACGTGGGAGATTTATGGGCGGGTGGCGAGATTTGGTAATTTAAGGCCTCGTTCACACAATTAAACACACACCATACTCAGGGGGCGGTGAGGCATTACTACTATAGCAGATGCCGTTATACCACACTTAAACACTTGGGATGAGAACGTTAAGCCGTTTCAGTGTCGCGTAGATGGGCTTGGGAAAAACCGCCCATTGCCTCGTGTTATTGAGCTTTTAAATCTCGCTTTCTGCTTCTCCTCTTTTAATGATTGTGATATTTGTTACTTGTTGGCCGTTGGTGAATCAGGTTATTTCTGGCGCTTTGGCCTGCTCCCCCAGCTACAATTTGGAAACGGGGAATGTGCCGGGGTGGGTTTGCAAAATGTCTGTTCCGTACAAGTAGCGCAACGGCCACATTCATAATCAATTGGCAACACGTCAATCCATGTGAAGAGCCCGCATTTGCCCCACCATTTATTTCTGAGCCGTGTGGACATGTCCCAATCCTTTGATGGACTGAGGCATAATGCTCATTGCCGTGGTTCTGTGCCGTGTCCCAGATCACTGCCACCATTGTAATCAATAGAGGCCAGAAGACCGTAGCGTACAACCAACCTTGTGTCTCACCTGCGTACACGTGTCCACACGGGCTGGGGGGAATGTGCCACAAAGAATAGGTCTGCTGACCGATCCTATGAAGAGGGGAGGGGTGACAGTTGCTCACATCCCTCCATCCTGCACCCCACCATATTCCCTGCTGTGCCAGTACAACCAGGTGCAGGAGGTCTAACACCTTGTCCTATGATGTGGCTCCACTTTCTAAGGTGCATGCACTGCAGAACGTCCGGTGCAGACAGAGAAGAGGAGCGCTACTTACCCCACTGCCCGTCTCCATAGCACATGTACTGAGTCGGCTAATGCAGCTGCCAGTAATACGGGAAATATAATGGACCAATGTCCACAACTACTCCCTGTGTAACGGAGCAGTATGATTGCTGCCACTTGTGTTTTGCACGCATCGCTCTGTGTGGCATTGCCGCCTATGGGGGACGTATAACCGGCTGCACGCTTCCCCCCAAACAGGTTTGTGAATATTATTTAGCATTGGATGTGAACATAATTTGTGCAACTTCTATAACAAAAAACAAACAAAAACAATCCACTACACACAACCATCTTTACTATTCCCGGTTCAGTAGTTACACATACTTCCATTTCTATTGGCAGATTTTAACCCTAACGGAGCACAACACGTACTTGATCTAATGACTGGGAACAAACCAGAATTCTGTCTTTCAGGTTTGATTAATTCCCTTCTGGGTAAATTGGGGTAAATAAGGATTATGATTGATTTGATGTTTTGTTGCTTCCTCTGCGGCTTTTGTGCGGGATTTTTGCTATGGAGATCCGTGGTCATTTTATAATAGGGAAGGTGCTGGAGGTGACAGCGAGCGGCGGATGTATGATGGTGGCTGGCCATGGACACTGACACGTGCGGATCACTACTAACATGGCGACTCTGTCAGTGATACTGGTCCCGTTTTAGACTGTCTACTCTCTGACGTAAGTGTCTGTATCAATCAGGTGTAAGTAAATCTCGCTTGTGAGTATGTCCCTTCTCGCTTTCGATACTGTACCCCTATATTACCCATAGTAATGGTGCGTCTGCTCCATCGTCGTGGCAGTGGGACCGCTCCATACACTGCTGTCGATCCCCTGTAGACGTAGCGTGACGCACAAGTTGGTTTTATGGACGTGATCCCTATACATATTGGTAACCTTTTCTTACATTCAATCATCCTAGTATTGGGTGTCAGTAACGGCACCATCTCATCGCCTTCTGGGCCGCCTCCGGATACTGGGCCTAATACTGTGTTAATAATTCCTTTAATTTATACCAGCGCCACACAGATTTACGCAGCGGAGCACAGACTGCCAAATGTGGCTCACATCGAACAACTTACATTTTGTAGTGAGGAGGAAACTGGAGGACGTTCGTAGAAACCCACGCAAACGACGAGAAAGATAACAACTCTAATCAATGTGACGCCCTGCGACTTAGAACATAGGCACCCCCCATCAACTTTGCAGAGATGTAATTTAAACCACTGATGATCCACACCGTACTCAGGCCACAATAAATAAGACGCCGTCCAATGTCGATGGTAGGATGGTGAACTGCAATCTCTGCTCCTGTTCATTTCAGTTGGGGCCAAAGCTCCTTTCAACCCCTGTGTAGATGTATATTATTATAGGATGATGAATCTTTCCTGGGCGACACGCCGTGGAATCGGTTCATCTGATGAATCCGGCTCCCCTGCAGATGGTCAGATTTGCAGCAATTTTTCCCCACACGGATATTGCGTGTACAAATCTGATGTTTCTAGCGTATCTTGTTGGACAAGGAGCTCTTTTGAAGTTTCTATTTATTCACAGTTTCAACATTTTACATCCTCCCCCACAATCCCCGGTGTGTGCCTTCTCTGCTGAGAACGAGGAGGAGAAATCTATCTGCTGCCAGATCTGTGAAGATCCTCTGTTCTTCGTCAGAGAGGCCACATGACGGCTCGGCTCTGAGGAAAGGAGCCGGTATGGTCAGAACGATCGGACCCAGACCACTAAGAGCTAGGGACATGAATCTGGCGCAATCGTCAGATTATAGTACATATGAATCTCTTCTTGGGCATCATGATTGAAGTCCCATCCTGGCACTGTGGGCCCCGGCGCTGTGTCCGGTCCATGAATTCTGTCCAGACACGGTCTTTTCCACCAGCCCGGTCTGTTTTACAGCTGGACGTGGGTCTGAGCTGTGACTAGGTCTCCAATGTGTCGCAGGGTGTTTTTTCTCCACTTTCACATTTCTTTCCTGATGCGTTGATTGAGTACAAATCCACTCCCAGTTTGGCTTCTAAACTGCTGTATGAACTCCTAATCTGGGACACACCGTATCTTAGGTCACTTCGCCCAACGGAGCATCATTAATTACCGGTAGTTCTGTGGTTCTCTTAGGTGTTGGTTGTGTTGGTTTTTAATCTTCACGTGAAGGTATACATCAATCTATATTTTTTATATGGAAATACAATGAATCTGCAGCAACATAAGTGCTCCTGATTTGGGTTTTTTATACATCCGTAATGTATATAATCTACCTTGATGGGGTTTTGGCGGCACGTGGTTCGGGATCGACTATACCGCTAATGTACAAAGCTGCAGGTTAGCCGGCAGCAGAAATGCTGCCGCCAGGGTGAAGACACACTTGGCGTTTTTGGCCATTTTATTTTTTTTTGAAAAGCAAATCCATTTTTGTCCCTTTTTCTTCCCGAATTTGTAGCAATTAAAACGGACCAAACGCATGCGTTTTAAAACGATCTGAAAACGCACTAACTAAAACGGCCACAAAAACGCCACGTGTGGTCGCATGCACACAACAAGGCTTTGGGGCTGTGAGTTAAGATGCACAGATTGTTGTGTCGCTCATAGTACAAGTCATAATGTGCACAGTCCCCTGGGCGACCCTGCTGGACCTGGGGGAAAAATGGGGCGAGCGATGCACCTCCACCTGTGCAATGAGGAACCCCAAAATTCCACCTGTTTTGTGGCTTTATTTCATATACTAACATTTTACTTTCATGACAATTATGGCAAAGCCAAAACCAATTGGTTCTCATAGAAGCTCCATAGAAAGTGTTGTACTCCTGAGGATCCTTGGAATATTTCAGCAGCGTAAACTCGCCTCCAGCTGGATGTCGGGTCAAGTTGCCAGCTTTGAATGCTAAATTAAACCAAGGTTATTTTTATTAATATTTATTCATTATTCTCGATGCAGGTAATACTAATACACCGTGTGTTAGCGGTATCGAGGCAGTTGTGGCACTCCATTACTGTGCAGCCCACACCCCCCGCTGTTGTATTTCACTCTAATCAAAGACATGGCGCATATGAATTTAAATGATTAAACAAACACTTTTTGGTGGTCGGCCCGTTATCTCTGCCACTCATTAGGGTGAGGGAAAGACCTTGACCACACGGGCCGCGTCCCACTCTTAACATATTCACTGATTAATGTGCCATTTGTATACTCACCTGACAGGTACACTCTTGGGTTAATGTACAAAATAGATTTTGTGTAGAAGGTTCCTGTAGGTTTGTTTCTTAAGTTAATTTGCATGTAAGTCGGAACTGTATATTTTTCATGTGTAATCCCAGCCAAACTTTTTTTTTGGTCTCGTGACAATTGGATTTTAAAAATGTTGGTTGTCCTAAGAACAGGAGTAACATAAAAAGCTTCATTACGACGCCTGTGATATCTTTTACAAGCTGACTCATTGTAGCCTGGAGGATAAAGCATGCAGGTCAAATTTAAACCAACATCTAGAGGTCGTATATCTAACTAGGAGGTTCAGTCGGGTAGTCGGCAGTGTTTTAAGCATAGCGGGACCGTCTTATTAGTCACTGCCAATGTTATCCTTGGCGCAATTTGTATATGGAGTTTTTCTTTGATTATGTACTGGTGGAGATATAGGCAGTGCTGATATCATAGGTCATAGGTCAGTGCTGCTATCATATGGTCCATAGGTCAGTGCTGATATCATAGGTCATAGGTCTGCTTGATATCATTATTTCTCCCTGTACAATTCGGGCCAAATCATCCAAACCCCTCGCCCTGTGTCCGACATCTAAACCAATTATTCTGCATAAGCGCTCAGGAATAGCTTTAATTATGTGCTGTGCCTAGGGGGCTAGGACTTCACTTGCTGTTATTGTTAAAACTATGGAGAGCTCTGAATCATACCTTGTGTCCTCACACTGCTTTGCTCTGTTCTCCTTAACCAGTGTTTGTATTGTCCCTGGAGAGATGTGTATCAGACCCACCGCACTCTAGTACATTCTCTGTATGCTCTCACCCTGCTGCAAGCCAGTGTTGCATTGTCCCTGGATAGGATGTGTAATCAGACCTCACACTGCTGTGCTCTGTGCTTCTGCAGCCTGTTATGTATTGTCCCTGGCGAGATGTGTATCAGACCTCACACTGCTGTACATCTGTGCTCTCTGCAGCCAGTTGTTATTATTCCCTGAGAGAATGTTTAATCAGTCCCCTCACACTGCTGTGGCTCTGTGCTCCAGCCAGCCGTGTCTAGTATTGTCCCAGGAGAGATGTGTAAATCAGATCATCACACTGTGCATGTGCTCTGTGCTCTCTAGCAGCCAGTGTTATTCATTGTTACCCTGGAGACGATTGGTAATCAGCCTCACACGCTGTGCCTCTGTGCTACTCTGCAGCGCAGTGATTTAATGTAACTTCCCCTGGAGAGATGTGTATATACAGACCTCACCTGCCTGTGCCTCTGTGCTCGCTGCAGCAGTGTTATGTATTGTCCCTGGAGCGATGTGTAATCAGACCTCACAACTGCTGTGCTCTGTGTCCTGCAGTCGTGTTATGGTACTGTCCCGGATAGATGTTATCAGCACCTCACACTGCTGTGCTCTAGTTGCTCGCTGAACCAGTGTTATGTATGTCCCTGGAGAGATGTGTAATCAGAACCCTCACACTGCTGTCTCTGTAGCATTCTCACAGCAGCCAGTGTTATGATATTGTGCTTCCCACTGAGAGATGTGTAATAAGACCTCACACACTGCTGTGTCCTCTGTGCTCATCTGCAGCCAGTGTTTGTATTGGGTCCCTGGAGAGATGTGTAATAAGACCTCACACTGCTGTGCTCTGTGCTCTCTGCAGCCAGTGTTTATGTTTGTGCCAGGAGATTTGTCTCCATCCCTCACACTGCTGTGCTCTGTAACGTCTTCAGCCAGTGTTTGGCTGTCCCTGGAGAGATGGCAGCAGTGTGAGGTCTGATTACCCCCATCTCTCCAGGGACAAACATAACACTGGGCCTGCCGAGAGCACAGAGCACAGCACTTTTTTTGTGTAGGTTCGATTTATCAACCTCTCTCCGGGACATAACACACACTGGCTGCAGAGAGCACACGAGCACAGCATGTGTGAGGTCATGATTACACATCTCTCCAGGGACAATACATACCACTGGCGAGAGACACAGAGCACAGCAGTGGGGCTGATTACACATCTCTCCCAGGACTAATTACATCAGTTTAACTGCACTGCTGCAGGAGAGCCACAAGAGCACGAGCAGTGTGAGGATTGATTAACACATCTGTCCAGGGGACAATACAGAGACACTGGCTGGCAGAGAGCACAGAGCACCAGCAGTGGTTAGGTTGTTATACCATCTTCTCCAGGGACACATACATCACACGGCTGCGAGAGCACAGAGCACAGCACATTCGTGAAGGTCTCTGAATTACACATCACCACAGGTCACTGACATAACACTTGCATTTGCAAGAGAGCACAGATCACAGCAGTGTGTAGGTATGAATTACACATCTCTCACCGGGGCACCACCAATACAAACACTGGTCTGCAGAGAGCACGAAGCACAGCAGTGCTCGAGTCTTATTACACATCTCTCCGGGACAATACAATAACACTGGCTGCAGATAGCCAAACAGCATTGTGAGTCTGATTCAC
>WNYA01000771.1:35271-52990 GCA_019512145.1 Engystomops pustulosus | reverse complement strand
GTGTGAGGTCTGATTACACATCTCTCCAGGGACAATACATAACACTGGCTGCAGAGAGCACAGAGCACAGCAGTGTGAGGTCTGATTACACATCTCTCCAGGGACAATGCATAACACTGGCTGCAGAGAGCACAGAGCACAGCAGTGTGAGGTCTGATTACACATCTCTCCAGGGACAATACATAACACTGGTTACAGAGAGAACAGAGCACAGCAGTGTGAGGACACATAGGTATGATTACAGAGCTCTCCATAGTTTTACCATAACAGGCAGTGAAGTCCTAGCCCCCTAGGCACAGCTACATATATAAAGCTATTCCTGAGCGCTTTATGCAGAATAATTGTGGTAGATGTTCAGGACACAGGGCGAGGGGTTTGGATAATTTGGCCGAATTTGTACAGGGAGAAATAATGATATCAGCACTGACCTATGACCTATGATATCAGCACTGACCTATGACCTATGATATCAGCACTGACCTATGACCTATGATATCAGCACTGCTATATCTCCACCAGTACCATTAATAAAGAGAAAAACCTCCATATACAAATGCGCCAAGGGATAACATTGGCAGACACATAATACAGACGGTCCCCTACTTAAGAACACCCGACTTACCGACTGAACCCCTAGTTAGAAACGGACCTCTAGATGTTGGTTAAATTTCCTGATCTTTATCCCCAGGCTACAATACACTCTGTAAAGTATCACAGGCGTCGTAATAAGTTTTATGTTATGCTAGACAACCAACATTTTTAAAATCCAATTGTCACAGAGACCAAAAAAGTTTGCTGGGATTACACATGAAAAATATACAGTTCCGACTTACATACAAATTCAACTTAAGAACAAACCTACAGAACCTTCTACAAAATCTATTTTGTACATAACCCAAGGATTGCCTGTACAGAGAATACAATGGGCACAATTAATCAGGGAATATGTAAAGGGGACGCGCCCGTGTTGTAGGCTCTCCCAGAGTGGCAGAGATTGAACGGCCGACACAAAAATGTTTGTTTAAGTCATTTAAATCATCTGCGCCATGTTCCCTTGATAGATGTAATAGCACAGTCGGTGGGGGGGGGCTGCACAGTAATGGAGATGCCACAACTACCTCTGTACAGTAAAACACAGTGTATGATATACCTGCATCCAAATATGAAAAATAATAAAAAAATAACCTTGGTTTTAATTTGCATCAAAGCTGCAATTTACCAGGAAATCCCAGCTGGAGGCGAGTTTCACGCTGAAATATTCCCAAGGGATCCTAAGGAGTACAACACTTTCTATGGAGCCTTTTCTCTGAGAACACTTGGTTTTGGCTTCCAAATTTGTCATGAAATAAAATTTATTATATGAAATAAAGGCCACAAACAGGTGGAATTTTGGGGTCCTCATTGCACAGGTGGAGGTGCATCGCTCGCCCCATCCAGGTCCAGCAGGGTCGCCCAGGGGACTGTGCACAATACACTTCTATGGCCACAATTTGTGCATCTAAGGTGCGAGCATACCGCCGTGTTCTGGAGTGGAGGAGGAGGTGACCCCTCCTACCTCCATAGAGAATAGCGGCGCACGGACGCACACACGCCGAAAGATAGAGCATGCTCTATCTTTTTGCGGTGTGCGGCCCGGATCGGTGCCACACTAAAAACGGCCCAAAAACGGCCTAAAAACGCCACGTGTGTCTTCACCCTAAGGCTATATTCACACTGCCGTTGCCCGCCCGTACCGTACCGTAGCGGGCAACGGCAGTGTACGGGTAGAGGAGGTGAGCGCAGTTCACCCCCGCCCCTCTCCATAGGAATTAATGGCGCACGGCACGTGTGCTGCACCGTACCGCTCCCGTAGGGCGCCGGGCGCCCATTGACGTCTATGGAGGACGTATATCGGCCGTATATACGTCGGCCGTATATACGTCCTCCATACGTCAGTGTGAATGTAGCCTTAGGCTGCAGAATTTCTGCTGCGGCTAACCTGCAGCTTTGTACATTAGCGGTATAGTCAGTATATACTAATCCCGACCACGTGCCGCCAAAAACCCCATCAAGGGAGAATTATATACATTACGGATGTAAAACCCACATCAGGACAATTATTGCTGCAGATTCCATTTTTTTCCATATAAAACTAATTTTGTTACCTTTCACCTGCAGATTAAAACCAACACAACCAACCACATAAAGAACCACAGAACTACCGGTACATTAAACTGCTCCGTGTGAACGTGACCTAAGATACCGGTGTGTCTCCAGGATTAGGAGTTCATACGCAGTTTAGAAGCCAAACCTGGGAGTGGATGTACTCAATAACTGCATCAGAAAATGTGAAAGTGGAAACACCCTGGACACATTGGAGACATTGTCACAGCTCATGACCCACTTCCAGGCTGTAAACAGACATGGCTGGTGGAACATGACCGTGTTCTGGCCAGAATTCATGGACCGACACAGCGCCGGGGCCCACAGTGCCAGGATAGGGACTCAATCATGATGCAAGAAGAGATTCATATGTACTATAACTACGATGCCCAGATTCCTGTCCCTAGATCTGTGGTCGGTCCTGACGTCCTGCCATTGCCGGCTCCTTTCTCACGAGCCGAGCCGTCATGTGGCCTCTCTGCACAAAGAACAGAGGATCTTCACAGATCTGGCAGCAGATTTCTCCTCCTCCGTTCTCAGCAGAGAAGTCACACACCGGGGATTGTAAAATGTTGAACTGTGAATAAATTATGAACTTCAAAGATCTCCTTGTCCAACAAGATACAGCTAGAAACATCAGATTTTGTACACGCAAATCCGTGTGGAAAAATTGCTGCAAATCCTGACCATCTGCAGGAGCCGATTCATCAGATGAAACCGATTCCAAGCGTCGCCCAGGAAAGATCATCCCTATATAATATAATCTACAGGGGTCTGAAAGAAGCTTTGGCCCCACTGAAATGAACAGGAGCAGAGATGCAGTTCACCATCCTCACCACTAGACATTGGACGGCGTCTTATTTATGGCAGTACGGTGGCTCAGTGGTTTACATTACATCCCTGCAGTGCTGGGGTCCTTAGTTCAAGTCTCAGGGTCAACATCTGCATAGAGTTTGTATCTTCTCTCTGTGTTTGCGTGGGTTTCCTCCGAGTCCTCCAGTTTCCTCCTTCACTACAAAATGTAAGTTGTTTAGATTGTGAGCCACATTTGGCAGCTCTGTGCTCCGCTGCGTAATCTGTGTGCGCTGTATAAATAAAGGAATTATTAACACAGTATAGGTCCCAGTATCCGGAGGCGGCCAGAAGAGATGATAGGTGCCGTTACTGATCACATACTGAGTGATGACATAAGGAAAGGTTACCAATATGTATAGGGACCCCAGAACCCCTTGTGTCACCTACTCACAGGACACAGCAGTGTTATAGAGCGGTCCCACTGCCACTGACGATGGAGCAGCGCACCATCTCCTATGGTAATAAGGGGCAGCCGAGCAGAGGACATTACTCACATAACACCAGATACTTACACCTGATTGATACAGACACTTACAGTCAGTAGAGGACACTACACCGGGCCAGTATCACTGCAGAGTCTCCATGTAGTAGTGATCCGCACGTGTCACATGCCGCCCCCATCATCATCCGCCGCTCGCTGTCACCTCCAGCACATTCCCTATAACACATGGACCACGGATCTCCATAGCAACTCCCCGCACAAAAGCCGCAGGAGCAACAAAACATCAAATCAATCATTAATCCTTATTTACCACCAATTTACACCTAGCAGGGAATTCATCAAACCCTGAAAGACAGAATTCTGGTGTCCCAATATCTTACACAATACGGTTCTGCTCCGTTAGGGTAATCTGCAAAAGAATGAAGTGGTAACTTCTGAAACGTGGAAAGTAAAGATGATATTGTAGTGGATTGTTTTTGTTTGTTTTTTTTATAAAGTTGCAATTTCACTCCAATACATTCACAAAACTGTTGGGGGAAGCTTGCAGCCGTTTATACGTCCCCCATAGGCCGGCAATGGCCACACAGAGCGATGCGGTGCAACACAAGTGCAGCACCATACTGCTCCGTACACAGGGAATAGTTTGGACATGTCCTATCTTTCCCCGTATTACGGCAGCGCGCGCCATACATTGCTATGGAGAGGGGCAGGGGTAAGTAGCGCTCCTCTTCTCCTGTGCACCGGCACGTTCCTGCAGTGCATGCAGCCTTAGAAAGTGGAGCCACATCATAGGACAAAGGTGTTAGACCTCCTGCACCTGGTTGTACCTTGGCACAGAATATGGTGGGGTGCAGGATGGAGGGGAGTGAGCACTGCTCACCCCTCCCCTCTTCATAGGATCGGTCAGACCTATCTTTTGTGGCACATCCGCCCAGCCCTGGACACTGTGCGGTGAGACACAATGTGATTGTCGCACGGTTTCTGGCCTCTATTGATTACAATGGTGGCCGTGATCTGGACACGGCACAGCACACGGCAATGAGCATGTAGCCTCAGTCCATCAAAGGATTGGACATGTCCACACGGCTCAGAAATAATATGGTGGGCAATGCGGCTCTTCACATGGATGACTGTGTTGCCCATTGATATGAATGTGGCTGTGTGCTACCTGTACGGAACAGACATTTTGCAAACCCACCCGGCACATTTCAGTTTCCTAATTGTAGATGGGGGAGCGGCCAAAGCGCCAGAAATAACCTGATTCACCAACTGCAACAAGTAAAAAATCATCACAATCCAGTAAAAGAGAGAAGCAGAAAGCGGAGATTAAAAGCTCAATACAAAGGCAATGGGTCGAGTTTTTCCCAAGCCCATCTACGCTGACACTGAAACGCTTACTCGATCCTCATCCCAAGTGTTTAAGTGTAAACGCATCTGCTATTAGTAGTAATGCCTCACCGCTGAGTATGAGTCGTGTGTTTAATTGTGTGAACGCGGCCTTAAATTACCAACATCTCGCCACCCGCCATAAATCTCCCACGTCACATCTTTATATAAATGTTGTGAACACACAAAGTCCAAAGATGTATAAACTTCAGAGATTAAGGAGGCAGAACAGAAGAGCGTTTAATAATTTCCTAAACTCCGTAATTGCCCTCATTTTCCTAAGCTTCGGTTTCCTATTCTGTCATCAGTAAAAAGAGGAGGGGATTAGCGGCATAAATACAGTTATTAGGCTTAGAAAACCATTACACAAGCCCCGATTATTAAAAAGGATCTCAATGGCGTTTGAGTCGGCATTAATGTCAGACAGAGGCGGCTGCTATTCTCTGTCTCCCTTACAGCCGGCGCATTATCAGATCCCCGCAATCGGATGCGTTTACCGTCTTTTGTCGTTTGTGACATTTCTGAAATGTCAGATTTAAGGCAGCACAACATATCTGAGCTCCGATGGGCCGGGAACATAAGAGCCTGTTGAGGTTCATCTGAGCCGGTGTCTGAGACCCTGTGATAATAGCATCAGAGCTGTCAGGCAGAGGCTGGAGGATTGCGGCTGTATCCATGCTGCTGATTTCCATCACTAGAGAGATCATCAGCACAAATGCACATCAATAAAATCCAATGAGCCGAGCTACAAATTGCCATTAATCAGCCAGTAAAATGCACAAGCGGCCAGACCGGGGTTAAACCAAATGTATACATTAAATACTGTACAGTGGGCAAGTGCTTAAACAGTAATCCCCTAATGTAGTACAATGATGCAGATTATCTGTGTATGGGATCTGGATAAATCCCTTACACTACAATGTTACAATTATGTTACTTATTTACTGCAACAAAATTCCACCCAGAGAATCTGAATAATCCGCATGACGTACATTGTAGGCGACTCTTTACTTATACAGCAGCGAATGTCATAAACTCTAATTATTGCTGAATGCACAACCTTTTCAATTCCAGATATAAATCTGAACCAAAAGTAAGTACAAGCTCAATGCACATGGCACGGTGTCCTGGCATCTCTCTGCCCTCTAGTGTGCCCGGAGTCCTGCCCGCCCGGCGTGTGCACAATGGAGGAGAGGATCGAGGGATAACGCCCAGTGACCCAAGAAAACATCAGGGCTTAGATTAGCGGAATATTCTGACCATATACAAATGCTGAGATCTATCCACATCCGGCACAGCAGACACGAGCTGGAATGCAGTGAGATCTCTCATTTCTAAGGGACAGCGATGTCACGGACTGCGTGGGAACAGGTGTTTTATGCCTTTATTAGAGGAATCTGCAGCTGTCGTCCTTGTCCTTTTCCTCCCACTGTCACAATGGACCCGTCCTCTTCACCGCTAATTAGCTGATTTACATATGGCGCCGGAGCTGGGGCGGCTGAATGAACGCGTCACCCAGATTCACAAGTGTCATTGTGATCGTGTCACAAGCATCAGATCAAAAACAATAAGAGCAACAAAAGAGCCAAGGACAATACTAAAAGAAGTATAAACATACAATACAGAATCTGGTCCACATTTTACATTTCTACTTCCTATAGAAGAAGTTGTTTTCCCAGTTTCACGGCTACAGGGAAGCGCAGGAACTAGTTGTGTTTTATTCTGCTTCATGCCAAAATATGACCAAAACCTGGTGAAGGGGGTCGTCACATAAAGGAGATGACCCAGATTCTCCATCAGAAAATGTGCAACCATTTTTGTGTCCATATACTTTTGGCAGAATCTGTGCAGATTCCGCTCTGAATATAAGGTTTTATTAATGTCGCCTTGAGAACAGATCCTAGCGCTGTCCTGACATGTACGGCCCGGCTGGAGCGTCACAATTTTTGCAGGTGCAAAACCTTAGAACTCTGCAGCGGTTGTGAAAATAGTCCAACAGATCAGTGACATGTGAACAACCCTGAAAGACGGGGCTACAAATCTCATTACTTACTAAGAGAATAGCAATATAGCCGCATATAGGAAGAAATCTCCAGAGATCATGACATGATACAAGGAAGGAAAGCGCAACTATTATAACACAATGTAGATGAGGCCTAGTACCTAATAATGAAGTAATCCCCTCCCCAAATATCACACTGTACATTTTCCTTCCATATTTCTTCCTGGTTACACCAATGTGGTCCTGTGCCCGCGCCGTGAAGATCCATGGACCCACATTCATGACCTGATCAGCGCTTTATGTCGGATCACAGGTTGTTTGCGGCACATGAAATGCAGGAGACCTTATAACATCGGAAGCCGTGATCTCATATACACCTGCACTATATATATATATATATACGTAGAGTTTGCTGCTCCGCGTGTATTCTGTACGTTATTCATAAGATCCACGAGAGATTAAATCATAAACACTACAGTCCCATTAGGATTTTTGTACCCGTACTGCACCAATGATGTTATACAGAGATACACGGGGTTCATGGGGTTATTGTGGGTAACATGCAGCCTTACATGGCTGCACACTGTTCTCATGGACCTGTAGTAACATGGACCTGTAGTAACACGGACCTGTAGTAACATACTATGGTGAGGGGAGAATGGTAATGTGGGGTAAATCAGCATCTTCGTGTGTGTGATGGAGGAAGGGGTTTAATGCGGGGTAACATCAGCATCTTCTGTGTGTGCGGGAGGAAGGGTTAATGGTGGGGTAAACATCCAGCATCTTCGTATGTGTGGCGAGGAGGAAGGGTTAATGTGGGGTAACTCAACATCTTCTAGTGTGTGATGGGGAGGAAGGGGTTAATGTTGAGGTAACGTCAGCCGCTCAAGAATGCGTTGCTGTCTTCTTCTATGTGGAGGGAGGAAGGTTAATGTGAGGTACACATCAGCAGTCTTCTATGTGTGTGAGGGAGTAAGGGGTTAATTGAGGGTCACAGAGCATCTCTTGTGTGTGAGGGTAGAAGGGGTAATGTGGGTCAACATCAGCATCTTCATGTGTGAGGGGAAGGGTTTAATGTGGGTAACATCATCATCTCTATGTGAGGGGAGGAATGTTTAATGTGGGGTAACATCAGCATCTTCTATGTGTGAGGGGTGGAAGGGGTTAATGTGGGGTAACATCAGCATCTCTGTTGTGTGAGGGGGAGGGAAGCATTGAATACCCCATATCTCTGGCCTTCTGTTAACTCTCAGGTGTTTTATGGGATAGTAAGGGGTTAAGTTGGAGTCACCTCTTGGCCATTGGGGGACCATTGTGGGGTTAAAGGTCAGGGTCATGGTGGAGGTCATGTATGTGTTTGCAGTGTAGTGCCTGGGGGTCAGGTGATGGGACCGTGTCCTCCCTGCTGCCTCCTGCTTATACTACAGCAGTTTGGCGAACTATGGCACGGTGCCAAGGTGTGCACTCAGAGCCCTGTTCTATGGGCAAATTATTCTTGGCCTGCCGGTCTACCCACAGAAGCGGGAAGGTGTCGGAAGAGAGGATTATGGTTGGGTCGCTCTGCTCTGAGTCCCTGATTCTTCTCTCTTCAGGAGATCCTGGAGGAAGCTACAAGTCCAAATTTTCGTTTGTATTGTATTGGTGTCCTCGAACGTCCAATCACGATTAAACTTCTGATACAGTTTTGGAATATAACGTAACGATTAAATTGTCAGTGTTGGCACTTTGCGACATAAAGAGGTTTGTGGTTGTAGTTTGTGCACTCTTGTCTAAGGTTTCGCCATCACGGTACTACGGGGTGGGACATTCCTCATAGACCCCGCGACCAGGACTGTGGGGATATCATTTTGTTACCCTGTGCATGTGCATCCTCCTTCCTTCTATAATCAACTTTCTACATTATTCTAATGAGCCACAAGGGCTCCTGGGGGTTTTACTGTAGCTTCACAGTGTTATACTGTGCAGGAGAACTTCCCACTGTGTTTTAGAAGGAAGGCCTAGATAACACATATAAGGAGATCCCACAGTCCGGTGCCTGGATCTAGGAGTAATGTCCCTGTTGTTTATGATGCTTCTGAGTGGAGGGACTACTGATTATTACATAGTAGCCGGTCATTAACATGTAAGACGGGGACTCCATGTGTGATTATGACATAGTAGCCGGTCTATAACATGTAAGGCATGACTCCATGTGTGATATACATAGTAACCATGATATACATGTAAGGACAGGACTCCTTGTGTTATATTACATAGTAGCCGGTCATATAACATGTAAGGACGGACTCCATGTGTGATTATTACATAGTAGCCGGTCATATAACATGTAGGACAGGACTCCATGTTTGATTATTACATAGTACACCGGTCATATAACATGTAAGGACAGGACTCCATGTTGATTATTACATAGTAACCAGTGATATAACATGTAAGGACAGGACTCCATGTGTGATTATTACATATTGCCGGTCATATACATGTAGGCTGGACTCCATGTGTGATTATTACATAGTAGCCGCGTCATATAACATGTAGGACAGGACTCCATGTGTGTGTTATTACATAGTAGCCGGTCATATAACATGTAAGGACTGGACTCCATGTGTGATTATTACATAGTAGCCGTCAGAGACACATGTAAGGACAGAGACTCCATTTTGATTATTACATAGTAGCCGTATTAATACATGTAAGGACAGGACTCCATGTGTGATTATTACATAGTACCGGTCATATACATGTAGGACGACTCCATTGTGATTATTACATAGTAGCCGGTCATATAACATGTAAGGACAGGACTCCATGTTGATTATACATAGTAGCCGGTCATATAACATGTAAGGACGGACTCCTGTTGATTATTCATAGTGCCGGTCTATAACATGTAAGGACAGGACTCCATGTGTGATTATACATAGTAGCCTGGGTCATAAACATGTAAGGACAGGACTCCATGTGTGATTATTACATAGTAGCCGGTCATATACATGTAAGACAGGACTCCATGTGTGATTATTACATAGTAGCCGTCATATAAATGTAAGGAGACTCCATGTGTGATTATTACATAGTAGCCGTGTCATAACATGTAAGGACTGGACTCCATGTGTGATTATTCATAGTAGCCGGTCATATAACATGTAAGGACGGACTCCATGTGTTTATACATAGTAGCCGTCATATAACATGTAAGGACAGGACTCCATGTGTGATTATTACAATAGCAGCCGGTCAATAACATGTAGGACAGGACTCCATGTGTGATTATTACATAGTAGCCGGTCATATAACATGAAGGACAGGACTCCATGTGTGATTATTACATAGTAACCGGTCATATAAATGTAAGGACAGACTCCAGTTTGATTATTACATAGTAGCCGGTCATACATGTAAGGACGGACTCCATGGTGATTATTACATAGTAGCCGGTCATATAACATGTAAGGACAGGACTCCATGTGTGATTATTACATAGTACCGGTCATATAACATGTAGGACGGACTCCATGTGGTATTACATAGTAGCCGTCATAGAACATGTAAGGACAGGACTCCATGTGTGATTATTACATGATCTGTCATGTTAACATGTAAGGAGACAGGACTCCATGTGTGATTATTACTAGTATCCGGTCATAACATGTAAGGACAGGACTCCATGGTGATTATTACTAGTATCCGGTCATATAATGTAAGGACAGGACTCCATGTGTGATTATTACATAGTAGCCGTCATATAACATGTAAGGACAGGACTCCATTTTGATTATTACATGTAGCCGGTCATAACATGTAAGGAAGGACTCATTGTGTGATTATTACATAGTAGCCGGTCATATAACATGTAAGGACAGGACTCATGTGTGATTATTACATAGTAGCCGGTCATATAACATGTAAGGACAGGACTCCATGTGTGATTATTACATAGTAGCCGTCAATAACATGTAAGGACAGGACTCCAGTGTGATTTACATAGTAGCCGGTCATATACATGTGGACGGACTCCATTGTGATTATTACATAGTACCGGTCATATAACATGTAAGGACGACTCCATGTGTGATTATTACTATAGTCGGTTATAACATGTAAGGACAGGACTCCATTGTGGTTATTACATATAGCCGGTCAATAACATGTAAGGACAGACTCCATTGTGATTTTACATAGTAGCCGCGTCATATAACATTAGGGACTGGACTCCATGTGTGATTATTACATAGTACCGTCATATAACATGTAAGGACGGGACTCCATTGTTGATTATTACATAGTATACCGGTCATATACATGTAAGGACAGACTCCATGTGTGATTATTACAAGTAGCCGGGCATATAACATTGTAACAGACTCCATGTGTGATATTACATAGTAGACCCGGTCCATATAACATGTAAGGACAGGACTCCATTGTGATTATTAAGGCAGTAACCGTCATATAACATGTAAGGACAGGACTCCTGTGTGATTATTACATAGACGCCGTCATATGCACATGTAGACAGGACTCCATTGTGTTTTATTACATAGTAGCCGTCATATAACATGTAAGGCAGGACTCCATGTGTGATTATTAATAGTACCGGTCATATAACATGGTAAGGACTAGGGTACTCCATGTGGATTATTACATGGTCGCGGTTCATATACATGTAAGGACAGACTCCATGTTGGATTATTACAATATGTGACAGCCGTGCAATATAAACATGTAAGGACAGGACTCCATGTGTGATTATTAATAGTAGCCGTGCATATAACATGTAAGGACTAGACTCCCATGTGTATTATTAGGACATAGTACCGGTCATAGACAGTAGGACATGTACTCATGGTGATATTACAGCGACCGTGATATAACATGGTAAGGACAGGACTCCATGGTTGTGATTATCATAGTAGTGCCGGTCATATAACATTGGAGGGGACAGGACTCCATGTGGTGATTATTACATAGTAGCCGGTCATTATAACATGTAAGGACAGACTCCCTGTGTGTATTATTACATAGTAACCCTGATATAACATGTAAGGCAGACTCCATGTGTGATATTACATAGTAGCGGTCAATAAACATGTAAGGACAGGACTCCATGTTATATTACATAGGTAACCGGTCATTAACATGTAAAGGACAGGATCCAGTGTGATTAGTTAACATAGTAGCCGGTCATATAACATGAAGGGACGGGACTCCATGTGTGATTATTACTTAGTAGCCGTGATCATATAACATGTAAGGACAGGACTCCATGTGTGATTATTACATAGTATCCGGTCATATAACATGAAGGACAGGACTCCATGTGTGATTATTACATAGTAGCCGGCTATAACAGTAAGGACGGACTCCATGTGTGATTATTCCTAGTAGCCGGTCATATAACATTTAAGGACAGACTCCATGTGTGATTATTACATATACCGGTCATATAACATGTAAGGACAGGACTCATGTGTGATTATTACTAGTACCGGTCATATAACATGTAAGGACAGGACTCCATGTGATTATTACATAGTAGCCGGTCATATAACATTTAAGGACTGGACTCCATGTGTGATTATTACATAGTACGCATCCATATAACATGTTAAGGACAGGACTCCATGTGTGATTATTACATATATACCGTCATATAACATGTAAGGACAGGACTCCATTTGTGATTATCATAGTAGCCGTCATATAACATGTAAGGACGGACTCATGTGTGATTATTTACATATAGCTCGGTCATATAACATTAGGACGGACTCCTTGTGTGATTATTACATAGTGCCGGTCATACTAACATTAAGGACAGACTCAGTGTGATTATTACATAGTAGCCGGTCATATACATGTAAAGGACAGGACTTCCATGTGTGATTATTCATAGTAGCCGGTCATATACCATGTAAGGACGGACTCCATGTGTGATTATTACATGTACCGGTCATTAACATGTAAGGACAGGACCCATGTGTGATTATTACTAGTACCCGGTCATATAACCTGTAGGACAGGACTCCATGTGTGATTATTACATAGTACCGTCATATACATGTAAGGCAGGACTCCATGATGTGGTGATTATTACATAGTAGCCGGTCATATACATGTAAGGACAGGACTCCATGTGGTGATATTACCTGTAAGCCGTTCATATAACATGTAAGACAGGACTCCATGTTGATTATTACATAGGTAGCGGTCATATAACGGTAAGGACAGGACTCCATGTGTGATTATACATAGTAGCCGTTCATATAACATGTAAGGACAGACTCCATGTGTGTTATTACATAGTAGCCGTCATATACAGTAAGGGACTGCCTCCATGTGTGGATTATTACATAGTAACCGGTCAAAAGGTAGGACAGGACTCCATTGGTGATTATTACATAGAGCCGGATATAACATGTAAGGACAGGACTCCATGTGTGATTATTACATAGTAACGTGATATAACATGTAAGGACAGGACTGGTCCGAGCAGACGCATGTCTGACAACAACGTATGAATATAAAGGTGAAAAAAGAGAGAATGTGCGTGTCTCCACTCCCCCCTGTCCTTACATGTTATTCAATGGTTACTATGTATAATCATCACATGAGCCTGTCCTTACATTTTATATTACCCGGCCTGCTATGTATAATCACACTGGAGTCCTGTCCTTACAATTTAATGACCGGCTACTAGGTAATAATCACACATGGAGGCCTGTCCTTACATGGTGGACAGCTACTATGTATAATCCCACATGGATCCTGTCCTTACATGTTATATGACGCGGCACTATGTAATATCACACATGTGAGTCCTGTCCTTACTGTTGATATGAGCCGGCTACTAGGTAAAATCACCATGGAGTCCTGTCTTCCATGTTATATGACCGGTTACTATTTATAATCACACTGTAGTCCTGTCCTTACATGTATTACGGCTACTATTATTAATCACACATGAGTCCTGTCCTTACATGTTATATGACCGGCTACTATGTAATAATCACACATGGAGTCCTGTCCTACTGATGTTATATGACCGGCTACTATGTAATAATCACACTGGATCCTGTCCTTTCATTTTATATGACCGGCTACTATTAATAATCACACTGGTCCAGTCCTTACATGTTATATGACCGCTACTATGTAATAATCCCACATGGATCCTGTCCTTACATGTTTAGTACGGCTACTATGTAATACTCACACCTAGGTTCCGTCCTTACATGTTAATATTACCGGCTACGATGTAATAATCCACCAAGAGTCCAGTCCTTACATGTATATGACCGGCTATATTAATCATCACACATGGAGTCCAGTCCCTTACATGTTTATATGACCGGCTACTAGGCAATATCACACATTGAGTCCTGTCCTCATGTTAATGACCGTGCTACATGTAGATATCACACATGGGGGGGAGTCCTGTCCTTACATGTTATATGACTGGTTACTATGTAATAATCAACATGAGGTCCATCCTTACATGTTTATATGACCGCTTACTATGTAATAATCCACATGGAGTCCTGGTCCTTACATGTTTAGGACGCGGGTTACTATGTTAATCACACATGAAGTCCGGTCCTTACATGTTATATACCGGTCTATGTAATAATCACATCCTGGCTCCTGTCCTACATGTATATGACCGGCTACTATGTAATAATCACACATGGAGTCCAGTCCTTACGTGTTCTATACCGGCTACTTTGTAAATCACACATGGAGTCCTGTCCTTACATGTTGATAATGACCGGCTACTATGTAATAATCACACATGGAGTCCCCCCCTGTCCGTACATGTTATATTACCGGCTACTATGTAATAAGCAACACATGGATCCTGTCCTTACATGTTATATGACCGTCTACGTGTAATAACACACATGGAGTCCTGTCCTTACCTGTTATATGACAGGTTACTATGTAATAATCACACATGGGTCCTGTCCTTAACAGTTATATGCCTACTATGAATAATCACGAACATGTAGTCCTTGTGCCGTACATTTATATCCTGGTTACTAGTAATCATCACACATTGAGTCCTGTCCTTACAGGTTATATGACCGGCTACTATTTAATAATCCACATGGAGTCCTTCCTACGTTTATTTTTATATGACGCTACTATGTAATAATCACACATGGAGTCCTGTCTTATGTGAGGGGGTGTTCGGAAGAATAGAGAGCGGTATAGGAAAAAGGTCCGGGAATATGCAGGGAGTATGATGGGTAAAAGTGGAAGAAGGGGGTAATTGGGGGGGGAAGGACCTCGGGATGTAGGTGGGATGATGATAGGAGGAAAGGGGGGGGTGGGAGAGAAAGGAAATGGGTGGTTGGTAGCGATTGTCATGTTAGACAACTGGTTACTATGTTTTAATCACACATGAATCTGTCCTTACATGTTATAATGAACCGGCTACTATGTAATATACACATGGAGTACCTACGTCCTACGTTATACGGGGGGCAAAAGGGGGGGAGGAACGGGGAGGGGACCAAGGGGAGTGCCCTTCTCCTATTGCTACACACCTGGAGTCCTGTCCTTACATGTTATATCCCTGGTACTATGTAATAATCACACATAATCCTGTCCTTACATTTGAGATGACCGGCTACTAATGTAATAATTCCCACATGGAAGTCCATCCGTACATGTTATATGACCGGCTACTATTAATCATCACACCTGGAGTCTGTCCTTACATGTTTATATGACCGGCTACATTAATTCACACATGAGTCCTGTTCCTACATGTTATATCACTGGTTCGATTAATAAGTTCGAGCACATGGAGTCCTGTCCTTACTCGGTATATGACCGGCTGCTATGTAATAATCACATGAGTCCCTGGTCCTTGCCCTTGTTATATGAACCGGCTACTATGTAGTATCACACATGGAGTCCTGTCCTTACATGTATATGACCGGGGCTACTGGTAATAATCACCTGGAGTGTGCCTGTCCTGTACGTGTATAACCGGTGCGTACTATGTAGAACCCACATGGGAGTCCAGTCCTTACATGTTGTGTATGCACCGGCGTACTATGGTATAATCACACTGGAGTCGGCAGTCTTACATGTTACATGCCGGCTACTTGTAAGTAATCACGACATGGGTCCGGTCCTTACATGTTATCTGACCGGCTACTATGTAATAATTCACACATTTGATCGCGTTGTCCTTTAACATGTTATAGTGACCGCTGCTATGTACTCTCACACATGGAGTCCAGTCCTTACATGTGCTATGCGCGGCACTATGTATAATCCACATGGAGTCCAGTCCTTACATGTTATATGACCGACTACTATGTAATAATCACACATGTAGTCCTGTCCTTAATGTTATATGACCGGCTAACGAATGTAATAATCACCATGGAGTCCTGTCCTTACATGTTATCTGACCGCTACTTGTAATAATCACGCATAGAGTCCTGTCCTTACATGTTATATGACCGGCTGCTATGTATAATCAACACATGGAGTCCTGGTCCTTAACATGTTATATGACCGGCTACTAGGTAATAATCACACATGTAGGTCGCGTGTCCTACATGTGCATATATCGTCTTACTCGTGTGTATAATCGCGCCATGGAGTCGCTGTCCTTAGCATGTTATATGACCGTCTACGATGTAATAATCACACATGGATCCTTTCCTTACATGGTTGATATGACACCGGCTACTATGGTACGTAATGCACACATGGGAGTCCTGTCCTTACATGTTATATGACCAGCTACTATTTAAGAAGCAGCGTGCAGGGGCCTTTGTTCCTGTGTCACAGGTCTATGACCGTCTACTATGTAATAACAGCACAGTGGGAGTCAGTCCTGCCGTATGTTGTTTGTTGCCCATACTTTCAATGTTTACGCTGTTCATCCCACTGGAGTCCTGTCCTTACATGTTAGTATTGACCGGCTACTATGTATGAATCACACATGGAGTGCCTGTGTCCTTACATTGTATATGACCGTCTACTATGTGTAATGAAGTCACCCATTGGAGTCCGTGCCTCTACATGTTAGTAGACCGGCGACTATGTAATAAGTCACACAGGAGTCCGTGTCCTTACATGTGTATATACCGGCTACTATGAATATATCGAACATGTGGAGTCTCTGTCCTACCGTGGTTATAGACCGGCTGCGAGTAATAATCACACATGATCCTGTCCTTACATGTTATCTGACCGCTACTAGTAATAAATCACACATGAGTCCTGTCCTTACATGTTATATGACCGGTACTATGTAATAATCACACATGGAGTCCAGTCCTACGTTTTAAGGACCGGCTACTATGTATAATCACCATGGCGTCCTGTCCTTGCATTGTCATGACCCGTCTACTAGGTAATAATTCACACATGGAGTCCTGTCCTTACATGTTATATGGACCGGCTACTATTACTAATCACACATGGATCCTTCCTTACATTTATATGACCAGCTACTAGTAATAATCACTCATGGAGTCCTTGCCTTACAATTTTATTATGACCGGCTACTATGAAATAATCACACATGAGTCCAGTCCTTACATGTTATATGACCGCTACTATGTAATCTCACACCATGAGTCCTGTCCCTTACATGTTATATACTCGGCTACTATGTATAATCACCACATTGAGTCCTGTCACTTACAATGTATATGACCGGCTACTATGTAATAACACACGGAGTCCTGTCCTTAACATTTTATGACCGGCTGACTATGTATAATCACACATGGAATCCTGTCCTTACATGTTTATATGACCGCTACTATGTTAATCACACATTAGTCCAGTCCTTCATGTTATATGACGGGGGGGGGGGTGGGGGGGGGGGGGGGCGCTACTATTAATCATCCACACAATGG
>WNYA01000771.1:0-35145 GCA_019512145.1 Engystomops pustulosus | reverse complement strand
TAGTAACATGGACCTGTGAGTAAGCACTGGAACCTGTATGATAACATGGTACCATGTAAGTAACACGGACCTGTTATAGGTACGTACATCGGACCTGTTAACATGGGACCATGTAGTAACCCGGACCACCTGTTGTGGTTACACACTGGGACCTGTTGTAAGTCATACTGGTTATCCTGTTAGCTACGTACCTGAACCCTGTAGTAACAACCAGACTGTAGTAACATGGATGCCCCTATGAGTATATAAACACGACCTGTCGTAACATGAACCTGTGAGTAATCACGGGACCGTAAAGTGTCAGTAACACGAGGACCGGTAGTAAAACAACAGGAACCTGTACTTACGAATCGAACTATGAACCGGTAGGTAACAGCAGACCTGTCTACTCCAGTAATCACTGGAATCCCTGTCTCGCCGTTAGTATACTATATGCGACCTGTTTCTAGTAAGCACGGAACCTGTAAGCATAATCTAATGGACTCACACTTGTGTTTTTTTAGTTACACTATGGACGTTACTTACACCATTGTCCAGTAACATGGACCCTGTCGAGTTAACACGGACCGTTGTTAGGTTAAACACGCGACCTGTTGTAAGTAACTATGGACATGGTGGAGTAACACGGACCTGTAAGTAACGACCAGTAACAACTGTAGATACACAGAGATATGGACCTGTAGAACATGAACCTGTGGTAAACACGGAGCCTGTAGCCACATGGACGTAGGACATGGCCTGTAGTACCATGGAAACTGTAGTAACCGGACTAGCTAGTAATATACACGGACCCGTAGTTAACATTACTGACTCGTAACACGACGGCCACTCTGTAAGAAACAGACCGAGAAATGATTAGCTGTAGTAACACGGACCTGTCGGTAACAGTGCAGTCGTAGAACAGGGAACTGGACCTGTGAGTACACGGACTGTAGTAACATGGACCTGTAGTAACACGGACCTGTAGTAAACGGACCTGTAGTAACACGAGACCTGTAGTAACATGGACCAGGTAACTAGTAGTACACGGACCGTTAGAACACGGACCTGTAGTAACACGGACCTGTAGTGTAGTAACATGGGGACCTAGTTGAGTAACAGGACCTGTAGTTACAGGTAACATTGGGGACCTGTAGTAACCATGGACCTGTGTAGTTAACATGGACCTTGTAGTAACACGGGAGCCTTACGTCGGAGTAACAGGACCTGTGATAACAGGACTGTAGTAAAGGACGTAGTAACACGGACCTTAGTAGTAAAGACGGACTGTAAGTAACAGGACCTGTATGTAGGACCCGGCTGTTATATAGAGCAGCGCACTCTCATCCAGTGACTGATAAAGACTGCCTGATTTCTATGGTCTGCCCATATTTGCTGGATCACCTTTTCTCCGCATCCTGAAATGTCAGCACTAGTTTAATGAAGGCCTAAAGAGTGGCGGGCAGTAGAGGAGGGGCAGCGTTTATGAGGCGCACCCATCTCTGTGAGTCCGTCGAAATATATTATTGATGAGAAGCCGTTAAATCTACATTACTGGTGGGGGAGACGGACCTGACTACAAAGCTCCCCCTGTGTCATCTATCTACATCATCTGCTAAGGGTCATGACCTATAACTCCTGACCCTACTCCCTGTACTATAATACGCACCACATGCAGCTACACATGGAATACAGAGAACCTGCAGAAGGGGCGGGCCACACTCAGACCCGAGATCACACATGGAGTCCTGTCCTTACATGTTATATGACCGGCTACTATGTAATAATCACACATGGAGTCCTGTCCTTACATGTTATATGACCGGCTACTATGTAATAATCACACATGGAGTCCTGTCCTTACATGTTATATGACCGGCTACTATGTAATAATCACACATGGAGTCCAGTCCTTACATGTTATATGACCGGCTACTATGTAATAATCACACATGGAGTCCTGTCCTTACATGTTATATGACCGGATATTATGTGATAATCATAGTCCCTCCCCTCAGAATCCATCATAAACACCAGGGACATTACTCCTAGATCCAGGCACCGGGACTGTGGGATCTCCTTATATCTGTTATCCATGGACTCCTTCCTTATACAATCACAGTGGGAGTGGGAAGTTCTCCTGCACAGTATAACAGCCTGTGAAGCTACAGTAAAACCCCCAGGAGCCCTTGTGGCTCATTAGAATAATTTAGAAAGTTGATTATAGAAGGAAGGAGGATGACATGACATGGATAACAGATATGATATCCCCACAGTCCTGGTGCCGGGATCTATGAGGAATGTCCCACCCCGTAGTACAGTGATGGGGAACCTTTCAGACACAGAGTGCCAAAACTACAACCAAAACCTACTTTTATGTCGCAAAGTGCCAACATGACAATTTACGTGGTAACTTATTTATTCCAACTGTATCATAAGTCTTAATCGTGTTGGCGTTCTGAGGACACCAATACAATAGAAAGAAAATTTGGATTGTAGCTTCCCTCCAGGATCTCCTGAAGAGGAAGAATCAGGGGATCCAGAGCAGGAGCTCCAACCATAATCCATCTCTATCCGCACCTTCCCGCTTCTTGTGTAGACCTGGCAGCCAAGAATAATTTGCCCATAGAAAGGGCTCTGAGTGCCACCTCTGGCACCCGTGCCATAGGTTCGCCAACACTGCTGTAGTATACAGAAGGAGGCAGCAGGGAGGACACCGGTCCTCATCACCTGACCCCAGGCACTACACTGCAAGCACATCACATGACCTCCACAATGACCCTGACCTTTAACCCCACAATGGTCCCCAATGCCAAGAGGTGACTCCAACTTAACCCCTTACTATCCACATAAAACACTGATGAGTTAACAGAAGGCCAGAGATATGGGGTATTAACTCTTCCCTCCCCTCACACACAGAAGATGCTGATGTTACCCCACATTAACCCCTTCCTCCCCTCACACACATAGAAGATGCTGATGTTACCCCACATTAACCCCTTCCTCCCCTAAATAACACATATAAAAAGAAATATTTGAGGAAATCGAATGTGATACCTAATGGTCCTCGGTTTAGAATCGTAATGTCTGTTGCTGGGCTTAGATACACTACACCTACATACAGAATGCCAGATATACACAGACGCTGATATAAAGACAATTTGTAGAGAATAAAAACAATTTTTATTGGTCAAAATAGAGTATAAAAAGAGACAGCTACAAATACATAAAGAATGTGAAGCAGACAATCAATGGGGGGGAATACAGCCAATACTGGACAAATTACATAGAAGTATTTGGTGGCAAGATGGTACTATTCAATCAATGCACAGTGGTATGTGTATTGTCTCCTGGGCCTGTAACCAAGTCGCTATATAAAGCAGGTAGATGCAAAGTGGCAGATATAAGAAAAGGTAACTACATAGTTGATCTTTACCTTGGTCCCAGGATGCACGTGGCCACCAGAATACACTAAGTACCCCGACGCGCGTTTCGGCACGCTGCCTTCGTCAAGGGGTATTGACATACAGACACATGGAACCTTTTAAAATGCCCAGTAGCCAATGAGTGTACTGAACGACACAAGTGCGTACCTGATTAAAATTAGACCTCTTGATTACTTGCTGCGTCCTGTGACGCCAAGGTAGGAGGGAAGTAGTCACCTGATAATATCACGTGACGTTGACGTCGCAATCGCGCTCATCGCGCGATTGTGGAGCCGGAGTCTATCCAGCGTCTGCGCGGACCCTATATCGGGTCACCTGATCGTGTCACGTGATGTTATACATCACGTGACATTACGATCGCGTTTGTCGTTAAATTGAGAGACCGGAGACCTCCAGCGCATGCGCGGTAGGTATGTCAAGTAATGAGCGACGCCCCTTGGGATCGGGGCAACAGAGAGACCAAATGACAACTTTAGAATAACATCACGGAAAGGAGTTAAATAATATTTAGGCTGAATACAAAAATATTCGTAATTATGGGGTGACACCACACATATTAGATAGAGATGTAACCGAAATATCTATGTAAAAAATACCTATGACAACATTGAAGACATATAATAAAGGGGTATATGTCAATGTACACGCCAATATGAATACCTTAGTATGACATATATATTTTTAAGAAGGGGATTCTAAGAGAATATTATATGCAACATTATAATTATTGTAAACACTATACATATCATGTATACAGCAATATGAAGATGGCATACGGAACGCCCTTGTTATAACATATATGTTTTTAAACAGGGAATTCCTGAGTATTATATGCAGCATTATAATTATTGTAAACACTGTACACAATATATATGCAACATGTAAGAATGGCATACAAAACGCCCTTATTATGACATATATGTTTTTTAAGAAGGGGGATTCTAGGAAGACTTTATGGGCAACATTATAATTATTGTAAACACTGTACACATTATATATAAAACATATAAAAGTGGCATATAAAACACCCACAAAGAGAAATAAAAAATGTAAAATGTATATATGTGTCCCAACGTAAGTGTGATACCAATTATGGTGATATATTGTGGAGTGTGATGTGACCAGTATCGAGAAACTGTCCCTTTAAGGGTGTATTAACTTGAACATTAAAGATGTTATTGGAACAGTGTATGTGTTTGAGGGAGGGGATTGGTGTAGTGCCATTATGGCAAGTATGTGCTATAAAATATATGTGATGTCGTGTTGGTGATTTCCTCGATCTGAGAAGAACGGTTGCATCATTTTAAGTGGTGTATGGGGGGAGAGGGGGGAAATAAGTGAGGACAGGTGTGCGAGGGATAGGAACATAGTGGGGACAGGTGTGCACGGGATGTGCTGTGCTAGTGTGGTAAACCGTGATAGTGACTGTTGGTGCAATCGTTCTTCAGATCGAGGGAAATAATTTTGTCGGTGATGCAGTGAATTATTTGGTGTCAAATTTGAGGTGCCTTAGAATTACTGTTATTAATATGCATTTGCTATACAATATACATTTTACATTTCATGCCCGCCAGTAGCATCAAATATACTGATCTTTCTTGTCCGTCTTATATCACCACATTGGTGGTGTCGGAAAAGTCCAAAATCATTAAGTAACTTATTTAGGTATGTATCAGCCATATTTCACTATTAATGGGCTTTGGTGTGCAATCGGTAATGTTTTGGCACCTATACCGATATACCAATAAATACTTGCATAAATGTGCTTATATCATGGGAGGGTATTTCATAGCAGCGGTATGTCGACATCTGTGAACTTCCACCTTCAGCTTCATGATTCATTATTGGTGTAGTTCGTCCTATTTTTCTTAGGATGAGGATACAAGAGGTTAATTATCTATGACGATGGTGTGGTCATTTGGCTAGTGGGTATAAGGAAGAGAAGACATGACAATTAAAATCAACTTCTAGGTGACATATAACAAAAAATGAGATTAAAATCAGTTAAAACCCATCTATCTGTATGGGATCAGAGGAATGGAGCGAAGCTGATGGACTCATTGAGTCCGTGTGGATTAAGTGTGTCCAGGACCCAAATCCACCTGGATTCACATTGCGCTAATTTTTGAGAAATGGGGCCACCTCTAATGTTGTTTCTAATGTGGTCTATACCGCATATTCGTAGGAGTCTTGAATCACAGTTGTGGGCTTCTCTGAAATGTTTGGCTACCGGTAGGCCATCAGTACAGAATTCCATGCTTTTTGCGGCTTCGATATCTCTTACATGTTCCCTAGTTCGCACCTTTAGTTCCCTGGATGTCAGGCCGATGTAGATTTTTCCACATGGGCACGTGGCGTGATAAACTACCGCTTTCGTTTTACAGGTTATAGTATGTAGGATTTTGTACGTTCTCTGTCCTGAGGAGTCGGCAAATGTGTCGGTTCTTATTATATTCGGGCACGCCACACAGTTGCCACAGGGTTTACATCCCCATTTTGGTCCACTAGATTTAGAGAAGGGATTTATCTCTTTCTTTTCATAATGACTCTTTACTAGTAGGTCTTTTAGGTTTTTAGCTCTTCGAGCTGTGATACCTGGTCTTGACGGTAGATATTGGGCCAGAACCCTGTCAGATCTTAGGAGGGGCCAGTAGTGGGCAAGTATCTTTCTCATGTTCCCCCATTGGCAATGATAATTGGATATAAACCTCACCTGTCGATTTTCTTGTACTTTTGGTTTTGGATAGAGGAGTTCCAATCGTGATGTGTTTTTAGCACGGATGTAGGCTTTCCTGAGGGGGCGTTGACTGTAGCCCCTATCCCGGAACCTTTTCCTTAATTCATCCGCTTGCCTTTTAAAGTCCTCTTCTGATGAGCAGATTCTTCGTATCCTTAGATATTGACCGGTTGGTATAGCGTTGATTGTCTGGACTGGATGTGACGATGAAGCATGTAGCAATACATTAACTGACGTGTTTTTACGATGTACATCGCACACTTTGTTGATTGAGAGAGATGACTCTCAGGACATGAAGCAACGACTACAAAATCTACATACATATAAACCTAGCCATAAAAACGAAAGCGGATTTGTAGCGTTAATCACGCCACTGTAGCCGCATGCCTGAAAAATCTACATCTGCCTGACATCCAGGGAATAAAGGTGCGAACTAGGGAACATGTAGAGATATCGAAGCCGCAAAAAGCATAGGAATTCTGTACTGATGGCCTACCGGTAGCCAAACATTTCAGAGAAAGCCCACAACTGTGATTCAAGACTCCTACGAATATGCGGTATAACCCATTAGAAACAACATAGAGTGGCCCCATTTCTCAAAATTAGCGCAATGTGAATCCAGTGGATTTCCCGGCGTCTGGACCACTTAATCCACACGGACTCAATGAGTCATCAGCATTCGCTCCATTCCTCTGATCCATAGATAGATGGGTTTTAACTGATATTAATCTCATTTTTTGTTATATGTCACCTAGAAGTTGATTTTAATTGTCAGTTCTCTTCCTTATCCCACTAGCCAAATGACCACACCATCGTCATAGATATTAACCTCTTGTATCCTCATCCTAAGAAAATCAGACGAACTACACCAATAATAGATCATGAGCTAAGGGGAGTTCACAGATGTCGACATACCGCCTGCTATGAAATACCCTCCCATGATATAAGCACATTTATGCAAGTATTTATTCGGTATATCGGTATAGGTGCCAAAACATTACCGATTGCACACCAAGCCCATTAATATGAAATATGGCTGATACATACCTAAATAAGTTACTTAATGATTTTGGACTTTCCGAACCACCAATGTGGTATAAGACAGAAAGAAAGATCAGTATATTTGACTGCTAGGCGGGCCATGAAATGTAAATGTATATTGTATAGCAATGCATATTAATACAGTAATTCTAAGCACCTCAAATTTGACAACCAAATAATTCACTGCATCACCGACAAAATATTTCCCTCGATCTGGAGAACGATGCACCAACATCACTATCCAGTTTTACCACACTAGCACAGCACATCCCGTGCCTACACCTGTCCCCACTATGTTCCTATCCCTCGCACACCTGTCCTCACTTATTTCCCCCCTCTCCCCCCATACACCACTTAAAATGATGCACCGTTCTTCTATGATCGAGGAAATCACCAACACGACATCACATATATTTTATAGCACATACTTGCCATAATGGACTACACCATCCCCTCCACTCAAACCACATACACTGTTCCAATATCTTTAATGTTCAAGTTAATACACCTTAAAGGGACAGTTTCTCGATACTGGTCACATCACACTCCAAATATATCACCATATGTGTATCACACTTACGTTGGAAACTATATACTTTTACATTTTATTTCTCTTGTGGGTGTTTATATGCCACTTTATATGTTTTATATATAATGGTACAGTGTTTACAATTAATTAGTAAAGTTGCCCATAAAGTCCTTCCTAGAATCCCCCTTCTTAAAAAACTATATGTCATAATAAGGGCGTTTGTGTACCATATCTTACATGTTGCTATATATTGTGTACAGTGTTTACAATATTATAATGCTGCATATATACCAGGAATTCCCTGTTAAAAACATATTATGTTATAACACAGGGCGTTCGTATCCATCGTCATATGCTGTTAATAACATGATTTATAGTTTACTAAATTATAATGTTGCATATAACTATTCTCTTAGAATCCCCTTCTTAAAAATATACTATGTCCAACTAAGGGTATTCATATTGGCGTGTACATTGACATATACCCCTTTTTATTAGTCTTCAATGTTGTCATAGGTATTTTTTTACATAGATATTTCGTTACACTCTCTATCTAAATGATGTGGTTGTCACCACCATATTACGAATATTTTTGTATTCAGCCTAAATATATTTAACTCCTTTCCGTGATGCTATATTCTAAATGTGTCATTTGGTCTCTCTATGTTGCCCCGATCCAAGGGGCGTCGCTCATTACTTGACATACCTACCGCGCATGCGCTGGAGAGTCTCCGGTCTCTCAATTTAACGACAAACTGCGATCGTAATGTCACGTGATGTAATAACATCACGTGACACGTACATGTGACCCGATATAGGGTCCGCGCAGACGCTGGATAGACTCCGGCTCCACAATCGCGCGAATGCAGCGCGATTGCGACGTCAACGTCACGTGATATATCAGTGACTACTTCCCTCCTACCTTGGCGTCACAGGACGCAGCACAGATAATCAAGAGGTCTATATTTAATCAGGTACGCACTTGTGTCGTTCAGTACACTCATTGCGCTACTGGCATTTTAAAAGGTTCCATGTGTCTGTATGTCAATACCCCTTGACGAAGGCAGCGTGCCGAAACGCGTTCGGGGAGTACTAGTGTATTCTGGTGGCCACGTGCATCCTGGGACAAGGTAAAGATCACTATGTAGTTACTTTTCTTATATCTGCCACTTTGCATCTACCTGCTTTTATAGGGACTTGGTTACAGGCCCAGGAGACAATACACATACCATGTGCATTGATTGAATAGTACCATCTTGCCACCAAATACTTCTATGTATTTGTCCAGTATTGGCTGTATTCCCCCCCTTGATTGTCTGCTTCACATTCTTTATGTAGTTTGTAGCTGTCTCTTTTTATACTCTATTTTGACCAATAAAAATTGTTTTTATTCTCTACAAATTGTCTTTATATCAGCGTTCTGTGTATATACTGCGCATTCTGTATGTAGGTGTAGTGTACTATTGCCCAGCAACAGACATTGACGATTCTAAAACGAGGACCATTAGGTATCACATTCGTTTCTCAAATATTTCTTTTTATATGTTTGTTATTTCATCATATGGTCCAGGGTGCCAGATTCAGGATTTCTGGCCACCCGTTCTTCACGAATACTGGTGCCCCTGCAATGCCCCAACAGATAGCCTTCCACTTTTTTTGGTGCACCTTTAACATGGATTGTGCAACACATTTCTGGTGTGACTTTGCATGATAAATCTGGCGCACGATCGTCTGAGCACCGGACGCCCTTTATAGTGCAGAAATTTGTGTTGCATGAAGAATAGTGAGACCGCCTGCACAAAACTTGCACACGTCTCATAGAAACAGGGGCAATGCCCTAGTGAATGAGCCCATTTAGTGGTGATGCTAAGGAAATCTCTTCAGGTTGTAAATGGTCTTCCAAATGGACAAGACCCAAAGCTACTGCAAACCGGTTACCCAGCCGCTGCCGTGAGAGAAAGTCATTGGGGCAGATTTACTTACACCGCGGTCCATCGCGCATCCAGCGGCGCTTCTCCTCGGTGGATCGAATCTTCCGGCGATTCACTAAGGTAGTTCCTCCGACGTCAACCAGGTGCGCTCCTGCCGCGCTGAAGTCCCCGTAGGCCCACTGGAATGCCCTGAAAGTCACTGGCCTATTCCTGTGAAGCGATGAAGATCGCGAGATTCCGTGACATGTTTTTTTTTTTTAAATGCGGCAGTTTTCCGATATCCGTCAGGTTTTTTGGTTCGGCCTCGGGATGTTGCGCACACATCGGATTTTGCGCGATCGGCCCCCGGCTTGCATGCGACGACCGAACTGCGCCGCTCGA
Organism: Engystomops pustulosus; assembly: GCA_019512145.1. Taxonomy (NCBI): domain Eukaryota; kingdom Metazoa; phylum Chordata; class Amphibia; order Anura; family Leptodactylidae; genus Engystomops; species Engystomops pustulosus. The sequence continues at coordinate 25,101 of WNYA01000771.1, read as the reverse complement.
CAACACGACGGATTCAGAAAATCGCGGAATTTAAGAAAGGTTTTATGTTGCAGATCAGCATCCACTTGCATCAGGAAGAAGTAGGTGAACTCCGGTGGACCTTGGTTTGCAGCAGCGACACAGTAAGAACTCTGAAAGCCACAACTTGTGAATCGCGCGCGGACCCCGAATCACATCGGACAACGCACAGTGGATTCGCAACAGGATATAGTGGATGGAAACTTTGTGTGTGTGACCCACAGAAATGCATAAATGGACCCCACAGGCAGGTGGCGCTCGATATGTGTCACCCACATAATGGTCGGCATACCCGTGACGTACTCATGGTGGGGATTTTACTAATTCTGTCTGGCGCCTAGCACAACTTCGCGCATCAGAGATCAGTCTCCGAAATCACAGCCCAATGTATTAAAGGCGTGCAGCTGTACAGTAAATAACTGGTAGACCGTAATAATCAGCCGTGCGCCATAACAAATGCCGCATCAATGAATGTGCGCCTAAGCTTACATGGACTGGCCTTAATTTGCTTTCTGAAAAATGTTTTCCTGGTTTACTGTGCGCCAAAATTTGGGCCAGCAAAAGACTGGCAAATACGACGATAAGTGGAAAAGATAGGCCACGCCCACTTGTGCAAAAAAGACGGAGGAGTCGCGGATAGACGGAATCATCTGTTCTTTCTGGCGCAAACTCATTACATGACACATACCTTGCGCCCAAAAAAAACCACGAAACGACAATTTTTTGGCCGCAACTACGATAATACATCTGCCCCATTGTGCGCCTAGCGTGTGCTCCAATACAGTGCAATTGGCCTGGATGTTGCTTGAAACTTTTTGCTCTCGCCTTACATTTATTAAAGGACCCGGGCAACAATGTGTTAATTTGCATATTCCACTGTTGTAATACTCTACGTTCGTCGCTTTCCCATCTATATCTGAAGCTACTTTAGTAGCCGATTAACCGAGCGTCGTGTAAATTGTGGGAGATAAAATACTTCCTCACTCGGCTTATATTATTTAGATTTGTCAGGCTGCATCATTTAACGATAGCATATTACTCTAGCCTCCTAGCGGCAGCACTGTCGCTCCACCTCGATCTAACACATGTCTCTCTGCTCAAAGCGGCATGTGCTTCCGAGCCCAACTGGGAATCACATGGGCTCCTAGCGAACAATCACATGTGCCTGCTCCTAGACTACACGAGCTGAATCGCATGTAGGCTCGCTCCACGAGACCTCCAAGATGGAAGTCACCTGTGTTACATAGCTCAGCTAATCAGTAGCGCTCCTGAGTCCGGACGTAGGCAATCACATGTGCCTGCTCTGAACCTCTTGAGCTGAGAACAATTGTGCTGCTACCTCATCTCCCGACTGCGACTCACATGGTGCGCTCCGAGCCTCTGGAGCTGCGAATACATGTGATGCTCCTTGAGCCTCAGAGAGTTGGAATCACATGTGCTATCCAGAGCCCTCGGAGTCGGATCACATGTCTGCCCTCCTGGCCTCAGCGCAAGCTGGAAGTACACAATGCTGCTTGTCACTAGAGCCTCGCATAGCTGGGAATCCCACATATGCTATCCTGAACCTCCGAGCTGGAGGACACATGTCGCTGCCTCCTCGGCGCTGATCCACACGCCGCTCAGAGCGTGAATACAGTGATGCATGCGCCCCAGCCTCTGGAGATGCCGAATCACATGCTGACCGCTCTCCCGAGCCTCCGGAGCGACACGGACTCTCCCACTGATGCGTGTACATTGCTATCTCCTGAAGCCTCCATGAGCTTGGGAATCACATGCTGCCAGCCTCCCAGTATGCGGCTCCGAATACTGACACTGTGCTGCTCCGATAGCCTCGGACCTGGAATCACATATGCTTGCCCCAGAGCCTCGGGCTGTTCACATTGCTGCCAGCTCAGTGAAATCACATGTGCTGTACTGTACATCTTCTCCAGCCTCCGAGCCTGGAATCACATTGGGTTCGAGCTGTCACGTCCCGAAGCCTACGGTAGCTCGTTGAATCAATTGTACCTCTAGCCTCCGAGGGACCAGCTCTCCTGGCCAAAGCTGGAATCAACATGTGCGCTCCTGAGCCTCGGCAATACTTTTGGAATCACATGGCAATGCTCCTACTCCGGAGCTGGAATACCGCTGACCAACCTCACGATGAAACAGTGTCGGCTCCGTGAGCTGGAATCACATGCTGCTTCTACCTGAGCCTCCGGAGAGGCTGGATCACATGTGGCGCCTCCGAGAGCTGAACATCACTATGTGCCTGCTCCAGCCTCGCGTTGCCCTGGATAACATGTGCTTCTCTGAAGCTCCGGAGACTGAGAATCACATGACTATCGCATTCTCTGAGACCTCCAAAGCTAGATCACATGTCGCTGCTCCTGAAGCTCCTAACAGCATGAGAATCCACATTGTAGCTGCTCCTTAGACCTACCGGCAGCTGAATCATATGTGCGCCCCTCTAGCCTCCGCGAGCTGAAATCACATGTGCCCCTGCTCCGTGAGAGGATGGAAATACATGATGCTTCTCATGAGCCTCCGCCGAGCTGGAATACATGTGGCGCCTTCCGAGAGCACTGCAAATCACATGTCGCCCCTGCTCCCCAAGCCCTCTGGAAGCTGAGAATCACTGTGACTTTCTCTGATGCCATCCGGAGCTTGGAATCACATGCGCGTAGACATCCTAGCACTCCGGAGTTGGAATACACATGTGATGCTCCTGAGCCCTCGGAGCATGCAAACACATGTGCTGCTCATGAGCCTCCGAACGTGAAATCACATGTGATGCTACCTGCAGCCTCCGAGCCTAGGAATCAAATGGCCTGCCTCCTGAAGCCTCACGGAGATGCACATCAATGTGCGCCTCCTGAGCCACCGGAGCTGAAAATCACATGTGCTGCCTCCGAGCTGCAAATTACTATTAACACTCTTAACGTGATTTTGTTAACGCATTTCTTCACTGTGGCTCATACTCATGTGCCCTAGATACACGATCGCCCTTGGATCGCTGTGAGCATATCTCAGAACCTCATTTCCAGCACCAGAACAAACACCGATAATATATGCAAATGTATCCAATTCCACAGAAGAAATATCCAAAAGACGCAGATGCAAAGTAAACGTAAGGGTTCTGACCAATGAAGACGGCCATCACCCACACTTGGCACATGAGAGTCGTCAGGAGGAGCCGGCCCTATCTAGTTCTCAACGGAGGGATTTGTACTATACAAACTTCTGATAGCCAGTCTATTCCATTTATTTGTGTAGAGGAGCGAAATGATAAAACAAAATAGGCACATGTATCTAGACTGTAAGCCTCTTGTGTCACCCACCTCATCCTCATAGACATGATAAGCTCTTGCTGCTCACCCCCTCATCCTAATAGACTCGTAATGATCTTGTGATCCACCCCCCTCATCCTCATAGCTGTAAGCTACTTGTCGTCACCCCTCATCCTATTAGCTGTAAGACTCTGTGTGTGTCAACCCCCTATCCCTCAGTTGAAGACGTAGCTCTTAGATGTACGCCCCCTCATCCTCATAGACTGATAAAACCTCTTTGTAAGACTCACCCCCTCATCCATAAGCTAGTAAGCTCTTGTGTCACCCCCTCATCTCATAGACTGCCCCATGCCTAAGATCTGGCTTAGTGTCCTTCCTCATCCTCATAGAACTTAAGCTAGTTGTAGTCCCCTCATCACTCATAGACTATAAGCTCATGTGTCAGACACGTACATCCTCTCAATAGACTGGAGGAGACAATCTGGTGCCACCTCACCCCTCATATCATAGACTGTAAGCCATCTATTGTGTCGACCCCCTCATGCTCATAGCAACCTAGTAGCTCATTTGTGTCACCCCCCTCATCGCCTCATAGCACCTGTAAGCTCGTGTGTCACCCCATATCCTCATGACTGTAAGCTCTTGTGTCACACCATCATCCTTCATAGACTGCTAAGCTTCTTGTGTCCCCCCTCATCCTCATCGACTTGTAAAGCCCTCTTGGTGTCACCCCTCCACCTATAGACAATGTAAGCTCCTCATGTGTCACCCCTCATCTCATAGACTGCTAAGCTCTTAGCTGTCACCCCTCATCTCATAGACTGTAAGCTCCTTGTGTTACCTCCTCATCCTCATAGACTGTAAGCTCATTGTGTTAACCCCGCTCCATCCTCAATAGACTTAGATAAGCTCTTGATGTCACCCCTCATCCTCATTAGACCTGCCTAAGCTCTTGATGTCTATCCTCATCCTCATAGACTGTAAGACCTCTTGTGTTACCCCCTATCCTCCATACGACCTGTAACGTCCTTGATGTCCTCCCTCATACCTCATAGACTGAAGGCGATTGGCGTAGAACAAAACCCGAATAATCCATCAGACTGTAATGATATGCGTGTCATCACCCTAATCATAATAGACGGTAAGCTCTTGTTGGTAACCAAATAATTCCTCAGAGACTGTAAGCTCTGGTGTGAATTAAATCACTACTCATAGACTGCGAGCTCATCTGGGATAGGCTGCGCCACTCCCTACATAGGACCGGTATAGAACTCCGGAATGCTAATAGTCATATGTTCCATTATTATTTATGCAAAGATACAGGATATGGCAGTGCATGTCTTATGTGAGATATAAATAATAGGAGGTATTAATTATTATATTATGGGTAAGGCCATTGTACACCAGGGTAATGACATAGATTAGATTTGCGCCATTAGCCGGGTTTTAGCATGCAGACTACATGCAGTGCCGCACCCCAGCTGCCATCCCATAGTGCGTATGGCTGTGACCGCCCCATCCGCTGCCCACACCCGCCATTAGAGGAAGCGAGAAGTGGCAATTCAAACTCTCGCCCACCAGAACGCGTCAATAAATACGACTGTTCCACTATAAGATTTGGAGTTGCTGATTTTTTTCAGGATTTCATGTAAATGAAAGTTGAATTGGACCGCTGAGGCCTGCCCAGTTAGTCTTGGTCTAGTAGCACCCACCACATAGAGTGCTTGACTTGAACATTTCCTTTAAAGGGGTTTCCTCCACAAACCAAGTGACTGCCAGCAGAGGATTTTTGTCTTAATTCCCTACAGGGGAGCCACATGGCGAGTAGAGGACAGACGGGCCACAGGCAGCGAGGCTGGAGACAGGAAGGCTACAGGAGCGAGGCCTGAGGATCAGGAGGCTACAGGAGGAGAGATGCGAGCCGAAGGGGCTACAGCGGGAGGCTGTTGGAGGACAGGGGGCTACAGGAGGGCCAGGCTTGGAGGAACAGGAGGCTACAGGATGACAGGTGGAAGGACAGGGAGGCTACAGGCAGTGAGGCTGGAAGGACAAAGATGGGCCACAGAGGCCAGAGCTTTCAGGTCCCCTGGCAGGACAGGAGGGCTCTACAGCGAGGGAGGAGGCACTGGAATGACAGGGAGGGGCTACGGAAGAGCGATCGGAGGACAGGAGGAGGCCCGTAAGAGCGACAGAGGAGGCACAGAGTGGAGGCTGGAGCGACAGGTGGGAGGCTACAGCGAGGCAGGATAGCAGAACAGAGGGCCACAGGATGCGGAGGTGCCGAGGACAGGGAGCTACAGGATGGCAGAGCTGGGCGGCACATGGGTGACTACAGGCAGCGAGGATGGATGACAGGGGCCTAGGCACAGGAGGCAGGCTGGGGGGAACAGGGGCACACCTACAGGCAGGAGGCTGCCTAGGAAAGGACAGTTGGGACAACAGCGAGCCAGGAGGCTGGATGACAGGGGGCTACAGGAAGCAGGATAGGAGGACAGGCTGAAGGAGGCGGTAGAGGACAAGAGCAGGCCAAGGAGAGAGGCTGGAGGACAAGGGGCGCCTACAGGAGAGGATAGAGCGACAGAGAGGCCAACCGGAGGAGGCTCGAGAGGACAGGGGCCTACAGGAGGTAGCTGGAGGACAGGGTGCTAAAGAGAGGAGGCTTAGGATAGGGGACAGGAGGGGCTGTGACAGGGTCAGTGAGGAGAGGAGGACAGGGAGACTCAGGAGGAGGATGCAGAGGACAGGAGACTACAGGAGGAGGCATGGGTGAGGACTGAGAAGACTAACAGGAGGAGGCTGTGAGGAGACAGGAGACTACAGTGAATGGAGGCTGGATGAGGAAACAGGAGAGCTGAGATCAGGAAGCGAGCTACCTTAGCGAGGACTAGGCGAGACACAGAGGGAGGACTAATGACAGGAGACCTATACAGGAGGAAGGCCTGGCGAGGAGAATACAGAATGGATCGCGGAGGAGAGGCGACTACAGAGGAGGCGGTGAAGGAGATCAGAGGAGCAGTGACGAAATCAAGAGGAGGCTGATGACGCGACGCAGAATACAGGAGGAGGAGTGGGAGTAAGGAAGCTACACGGAAGGGGAGCGAAGGCAGGAAGAGGCTACGGAGGTACAGGAGCTCCGGGGGTCGTGGAGGACAGGGAAGCTCACAGGAGCTGGAGGATAGAACAATGAGCGATGATGGAGTCAAATCAGGAGAGGCTGGAGGACGGGGCTGACAGAGTAGGCTGGTGCAGACAGCAGATAGGACGGAACTCACAGGAGGAGGACTGGAGGACAGGCCAACTACACGGAGGAGGCTGGATGGACAGTCGAGGGTAAGAGGCAGGTAGATCAGGGGAGCGGAGCAGGAGGACTACAGTGAGCGGGAGGACAGGGGATCGGCGACGGACAGGAGATCCAGGGTAGGCGGGAGAAGGGCTTGGGGGATGGGGGAACAGGAGACTACCGAGGACGGAGGAAGCGTGGGGTAGGACGTTGAGACATACGAGGAGGAGGCTCGAGGACAGGAGATACAGAGAAGGATGCTGGAGGACAGGGACTACAGGAAGAGGATGAGGACAGGAGACTACAGAGGAGGCTGGTATGCAGGAGACTCAGCGAGCCGAGGCTGGATGCCAGGAGACTACAGAGGAGGGATGGAGTACAGGACACCTACAGGAATCGAGGCTGAGAGGACAGGAGCTACAAGAGGAGTGATGAGAGGACAGGAGGACTACAGGAGGAGGATGGCAGTACGCGAGCTACGGAGGAAGGAGCGGCTATGCAAGAGGACAGGAGAGAGCGCTGGAGCATGAGGACAGGAGCACAGGAGTTAGAGGGTCTTGACCGAGGACAGGAGCGTACAGGAGGGAGCGCCTAGTGAGCGACAGCGAAGCACAGGAAGGAGGATGGAGCCTACAGGAAGAACAGAGACTGCAGGAGGAGTGATTGACAGTGAGGCCTAACAGAGAGGAAGGCCTAGGAATGACAGGAAGGCAGGATCGGAGGACAGGAGGGGCTACAGGAGGAGGCTGGAGCGACTAGGCAGATTAACAGGAGGTAGGATGGAGGACAGAAGCTACAGGCAGGCAGGCATCAGATGGGAAGGACACGGCCCACAGGCAGGCAGGCTCGGGAGCAGCACAGGGGGAATAACAGGAGGAGGCCTGCGAGGACAGGGGGAGATACAGGAGGAGGCCTGGGAGGACAGGGGGATAACAGGAAGGAGGATGAGATGACAGCGGCGGGCTACAGGAGGAGGATGGGAAGACAGGAGATACAGGTAGGAGGCTAGGAGGACAGAGACTCCAGCGGGCTAGGAACTAGGCAGAGGACAGGAAGATTTACAGGAGGAGGCTGGTAGGACAGGAGACTACAGGAGGAGGATGGAGCGACCGGAGACTACAGGAGAGCTGGATGAAGGGTGAGACAACAGGAGCAGAGAGCTGGATGACAGGAGGAGCACTACAGGGCAGGAGGATGTGAGCGGACGAGGAGGAGACACAGGAGTGAGGATGGAGTAAAGAGAGCGACAGGAGAGGCATGGAGGACAGGAGGAGCCGCTGGTGGGAGGGACAGGAGACTACAGAAGGAGGCTGGAGAGTGGACCCAGGAAGCTACAGGAGGAGGCTGGAGGACAGAAGCTACAGGAGGCAGCTGGAGGAAAGAAGACTAACATGGATGGAGGGATAGGAAGTTAGTACAGGAGAATCAGGAGGAACGGATGGAGGACAGGAGATAACAGGAGGAGGATTGGCAAGTACGGAGACTGCAGGAAGGAGGCTAGTCGATGCACAGAGAGGCCTACAGGGGCGGGTGAGAGGGACAGTGAGGAGGATGACAATGGAAGCAGGAGACTCAGGGAGCGAGGAACCGGAGAGAAGCACAGGAGCATACAGTGGAGGCTGCACGAAGAGAGACATGGAAGCTACAGGAGGAGCGATAGAGAATGGGAAGCAGGAGGCCAAGGAAGGAGGCCTGGAGCGACAGGGGCTACAGAGAGATGAGGGGAGGATAGGAGGACAAGGGGGATACAGGAGGAGCTGTAGAGGACAGGGAGGATACAGAGGGAAGATGGAGACGAAGGGCCGGATCAAAGTGAGGGAGGCTGCGCATTTGAGGACAGGCGATACAGGAGGAGGGCTGGAGGACAGGCAGATACAGAGCGAGGACAGGAGGCAACAAGGAAGGTAGCTGCGAGGACAGGAGCCTACAGGAGGTTGAGATGCGCGGAAGGAGACGCAGGGAGCAGGGTAACAGGAAGGCTGAGACTAGCGAGGACAGGAGACTACGAGCGAGGAGGCTGCCCAGCACAGGCAGGCCACAGTATGAAGAGGATGGAGGACGGGGACCACACCATGTGAGCAGGGGTGGGGGGTAGGAGTACAGATAATATTATGTGTGAGTTGGGGCGAATAAATAAAGTGGAAAACTAAAATGTAAAGGGAGGATAAATTATAAGAGGGGTTTATATGCTTGCTGATGTTGCATTAGGGGTGATACAGGTTCAAGGAGGGGTTGCGCAAGGAAGCGGAATTGTACCATGATGGGGGATCCATTAGGCCAATTTTACACAATGCTTTCGAGGTGGGGCAAGGGCTGAGGTTATAAAAAGGGTGGAGGGACTTTTGTGTCTTATTCTCTCTATCCGCAAAAGTGGTAGGTATGATACAGGCATGAGGTAGATATTAGATAGATAACAAGCTAGGGATGATAAATATATAGATGACGGTGGCCTTGTCTCCCCCTCGCGATAGTGTGTCCGTAGTCAGCGCTCGACATTGATACGGCTCCTTATCTCCCGTATGTCGTGGTTTCCATAGAAACAGAGACAGCCGTAATCTCCTTTCTTGTGATATCTTGGAGATATATTCCAGCGCACGTGTGACTGGAACGCGGGAGTCAGGGCGTGGGCCCCGGCCACGGTCACTGGAGATTGTGGGGATTCACAGGGGGGGGGGAACAGAATCATCTGGACACAGGATTATTAATATGCCAAAGAGCTGCCACCACCGCAAATCACCACAGATAATCACCAGATTCTCCAAATTCTCCCAGATCCCTGAAGGTCAGGCTTAATGTTCCGGTTCTTCAATGTCCTGGTAAGTTAGAATATAAGTGGGGACTGTATGTCTGGGGGGGCAGAGGTTGTCCCCCTCATATGTTCCCCTGTAATCAGTACACACAACGTAATTAATCACTGACCTAGACAAAGCCCCCAGGTAGTAGAGGCGAAACGCTGTTTTAATTTTTTTATTTTTATCTTTATTTTTTAGTTCGATAAAATGACTTTGTTCATTTAATGTCTATATATGAACTCAATTCGGGTTGCGCCAGAGCAAAGTCCTTGTTTCGACGTCCAGTAATTCGGAATGACCCTCCTGTTCCTAACGGCAAGCGACGCAGCGGCCATCGTACGATGTATTTATCACCATACAGATATCACAGAGCACTTTGTTTGCCACCGGAAGCTGCCGTTTTTTTTTCTTTTTCTTGTCTATTTTGAGGTGATGTTGCTTGCTTCTGCGCTGCTGTTTTATGTGATGGGTATTCGTGATATGTGGTGTCGCCCGCCGCAAGCAGGACAGGGGTATGGTTATAAGGGGGACTGAGCCCATCTCATGCAACATACATAAAGTTTGTGGCTATAACTTTTGAAAATAAGATAAGATATAAAGATTTGTTGATCCACTGTAGTAGATAGAATTCCCTGACTATCACTCCAGTCCTAATCTCCATCCTATATTCCTCATTCCTGTCCGTATATCCTCCGTCCTCCAGCCATAACTCCAGCATCATCCTCACAGTCCTTTCTACAGTATCCTCATGGTCCTACGTCATACCGCCCGAAATCGCTAACTAGACCTCCTAATAGTATGATTCCTATTATCATCCAGTCCTATATCCTCAGTGCCTATATCCTCCGTCCTACAGTACTATAATCCTCCTGGTTTCCTTCAGTCCCTATAACCTCAAATCTATATGATGCCTAGTCCTATATCTCAATGCCAAGTCTTATTTTTTTTTTGGATCAGTCCTGATACCTCCAGTCCTATAGATCCTCCAGCTAATGATCCCAGTCCTATATCCTCCAGATTCCCTAGAATATATAGCCAATCCCTCTTCAGCTCATATATCCTCAGTCCTTGTTCCTTAAGTCCATCCTCCAGTCCTAGATCTTCCTCCCAGTCCTGATATCACCACCATATACGAGTCCAGTTCCCTTCTCCAGTCGACTGTGAAGCGCAGAGCACTGGGCGTGCGAGCCTCTGTACTGGAAACACTGGATCCTACTGTGACTGTTCTTTCAGACGACTTCTTCATACACGTTCAATTCCGGAGCTTCAGTTGGGCCGTGGAGCCGCCGGGGTACCTACGTATGTCAAGATCACTTGCTACAAGTTCAGACAAGTGCAGTATATGTACCGATCATATTGCCACGCAATTGTAGCTACCAATGAGGTACAGGCATGAGCAGAATCCTACTACTGCATTTGGCCTGAGAGCCGAGTGACAACACGTTGTAATACCCTGTCATTATGGGGCTCCCTCTCTACTGTCCCATACTATGCGTCAGTAGTATGTTAGTGGTCAGACGCTGATGGTGTATCCTTAGACCTCTAAAACATCCACTTATTTAATATAAAGTGAGCAGGGTCCTTGGCTCGCAGGGACCACCCTCACCATATTCAGTGTCCCGGTGGCAAGTCCTTGAGGAGTGCATGGGGCCAGTCTTGGCGGGACCGCCTCTTTTGTCAATTGATTGTTATGCAGAGTATACGAAGGCCGGGTCTCATCCTCCAGGGCTACTAATAGGTATGTCGAGTCGAGTCTGTCCGGGCTAGAAGACGACATGGACGGATAGCTAATATTTCACCAGGGCCGGTGGCCGCCACAGAGTCAGCACAGAGCAGGATGGGAGGCTGTAGTGAGAGTACTGCTCTCTGAAACCAACAGGGACAACCCTCATGTATATATGATATAGATGATGGATTTATAGTATACACACAGGTGGGATATATTGTCATAGCGCACGGCGTTCTGTGGTTGACGAGCCCAATATCAGAAGCTTTGCCTTACAGTATCGACAGGAGGGTGCCCAGCGTTATTCTATGTCTGGAAGGAGCGCGGCCATATAAAGTAACGAAGTGGTGCGAATTTATCACATGACTGACCAGGTCGCGGCTAGCAGGTGAGTGCGCGGCGGGTGAGGACAGCATAACACCGCCATGGCGAGCAGACCTTATTGCGCCACTCATTAGACGCCCTTCACACCAACTTGTGCGGTGACTGAGCGTAGAACAGAGTTAGGGGGAATATAAGATATCAAGAAATTTTAACTAATGCATAGGGTACTAGATGCCTCCTTTACACCCTAAATAACACTATGATGAGTTTTATGTTAAGTAGAATATTATCCCCTAATCTCCTCAACCAATCACACTCATCCCTTACCTTCCCCTGGTGAAACTTAGAGGACAAGGGTCTTTTTAACGTTTAAACCTATGAAAACTTATGATATCAGCAAGTCTTCTGGCTCGCGCAATTAAACATACACATACCTAACCATGAAAACAACAGACTAAAGTCATAAGATCTGTATACAGACCGTAAGTCCCTATAGAATACAAAAATATGTTTGTGTTAAACTGCCATAGAGCTCAGAAGGTAGAACACACACACGGAAGCAAGTAAAAATACAACCAAGAGTCAGGATCGTAAGCTACAGCCCAACCACTAACAGACTTCCAGTACTGCACCAGCATCAGTTTCAGTACACTTACTAGCACAGAAAGCAGATCCGAGGATCGTTTTTCGAAGCATACATGTTTTTGATAGCTGCCCCGTTAGAAGGTATTTAGACCATGTTCGTGATGTATGATGCATCACACTTACATGTCATGCCGGACTGAGCTCAGTCATTGATAGCGAACACATCCAGATGACGTCAGAGAGAATCTGATTGAATAATGTATCCGGCTGTTGATACTAGTGGCTGTAGCTCCGATGTATGCGCTGTGTAACATGAGGCTGCTAGACCCCTTAGTATAGGCTGTGTGTTTTTACTGTGGACTGTAGCACTCCATGATAGGGCATCGTTAGCTGTGTACTGGGCAAATGTAGCTCCATTGTATGCGCTATTGTGTACTGTGCGCTTGTAGCTCCATGTATGGCCTGCTGATACTGCCCCGGCGTCAATGTAGCTCAATTTGATATGCGCTAGCTTGATACTGTGAGAATGTAGATAAATGGCAATATGCATGTTGGTGAATGTCGATGCTACTGCGCGAGAAGTAGCTCCATGATATGGCTGGCTGTACTGTCGGCTGATAGCTCCTATGTATGGCCTGAGTACTGGGATTGTAGCTCCGCATGTAGAGCTAGTTGTACTTGCCGAGCCTTGTAGCTCCTTGTATTGAGCCCTGTTGTACTGTGGCTCTTGTAGCCTCAATGTATGGCTGTTAGTACTGCCTGGCGGCAATATGTAGCCTCAATGTATGGCGATTGTTACTACACATGTATCAAGTCCAGAGTATGAGCATGTGTAATGAACCTATGTAGCCCTCCATGTATGGCTGGATGTACTGATGGCGTGTAGGCTCCATGATGGCTGTGCTATCTGAAGGCTTGTGGCCTTGACTAAGCTCCATGTATAGGCTGTTCAAAGTTAGGTAACTGCGCGCTGAGCTCCATGTAGGGCCTGGTATGCCGGCGCGGTAGCTCCATGTATGGACTTGGACTGTACTGCGGCTGTGTAGACTCCAGGGTTGGAGTGTGTTGTACTGTGGCCTGTAGCTCCATGTATGGATTGTGATACTGCTTACTGTAGCTTCCAATGATATGGATGTGGCTTGTACTGTGCGTGATTGTTTGATAGTAGGATCCATGTATAGGCTGTCGTACTGCGGCTTGTAGACCATATAGGGCTGTGTACTGTGATATTGTAGCTCCATATATGGTGTTGTGTACTGTGGCTGTAGCCTGTTGGCTGGTGTACTGTGGGTGTAGCTCCATGTATTGGCTGATGTGTTGTTGTGGCTGTAGACTCGTATGGTGTGCTATGTAGGACTGTAGCTCCATGTCTGACGCTTGTGATTTGTAGGACAGTCAATGTGTAGTCACTTTTTTTTAGTGTATGTTTTCCCGTCTTATGTAGTGTTAGGGCTCTATTATTCGTATTCTTTTCTATTCGGTCTTCCCTATGAACTCTTTGTAAGCTCCCAATGTATGCGCTTGTGATGTACTAGTATAGGCTGTAGCAACTCCATGTGTGGGCTGTTGTACTGCTCTGCTAAGCTCCATGCATGACTGTTGCTACTAGTGCCACGCTTGGTAGCTCCATGTATGCTCGTGTATGTACTGGGGCCATGTCCGACCGTAGCTCCCTATATGGCTGTAGCGTCTGCTCGCTGTAGCTACAGTAGACGTGCTACTGCGGCGCTGCTTAGATCCATGTATGTGCGTTGCGTCTGTACTGTATCTGATCAGCTCAATGTATTGCGGCTGTACTGTGAAGCTTGTAGACTCATGATACATGGCCTGTTTTGTACCGGTGCGTTGTAGACATCATGTATGAAGTGATTGTACTGCATGGATAAGCGAGCTCCATTAAGTAGAAGCTTTGTGACTACGCCTCCTGCTAGACTCACATTTGATATAGGCTTGATTCTGTACTGCTATACTGTAAGTCCATGTGATAGCTGTGTACTGCCTGGCTGTGGATAACAGCTAGGTGAATAGATTGCCGATAGACCAGACGAACTCTGGCAGTGCAGCTCGTAGACCCCTTCAGGATGCAGCGAATTGCAGATACTGTCGAACAGTTTGGCCTAGGAATCATCTGAGATCTTGTCAGAGATCATGTAACCAAGAGAAAAAGGCTTTGTTGGTGAGAACAGCACACATTCTGAGCTTAGCTTGAGCGTAGAGATTATTAGTCCATAGGCGGCCAAGAACTGCCGTAGATGAGACGTGGTGCGGAAGTTCAAGTTCTGGGGCAGATAGATCAAAATGTAGTCTAGTTCCACTGTAGACTAAGACACAACGTATACAGTAGCAATCCCAGTTAGAATTTATATGACGAATTCCTGAAGAACTGGAGCGATTACATTAGACCAAATGGCATCACAATTGGTACATGAAATACCGTCCTATACGGTATGCTTTTAAACGCTTGCATGTCTTCCATCGCACCCTAGCGCGATCCGGATGATGTTTGTAGCGACCCACATAGCGTCCAACTTAGAGATAAAATCTACCAAGCAAGTGCGCGTTTCAAACGAGATACCGTGATCAACACGAGCAGTGGTAGCAGTTACTAACGCTGATCTGTTAAGTCCGACCGATAATCAATGCAGGCAGCCGTACCTATCTTGCGTCACGATAAAGAACCCATGCACCGCGAAGAGGCAAGGCACTACGCTATAAACTCTCTCCTGCGGCTTCACATGTATAATATGTACAGTGTCTGTAAGCTCCAATGTATGACTGATGAAGTACTGTGCCTTGTAGCTCCATGCTATGAACGGTGCTAACTGCTGAGTCTCGCTAGCTAATCGGTAATGGATGGTAATGTGCTTTCGTCCTAGCTCCATGTACGCGCTGTTTCGTTAAAGTAAATGTGAGCCTTCTGTAGCTCACATAGCTATGGCTGATCTTTACTGCCGGCTGTAGACTCAATGAATGGCACTGTGATAATGCCGATGTAAGCCTCCATGCCTATTGGCCTGTTATGTCTGTAATCGCATGGCTTAGTAGCTCCATGTCTGAGATGTGTACTGGGACTGCAATAGCTCCATGTATTGGACCTGTTGTACTGTGCTGTAGCTCACATGTTGCGCTCAGTGATAGAAACTGCCGGTTGGTAGCCCCTCCATGTATGCTGCTGCTACTGCCGAGCAGTAGGCTCCATGTAATGAGACTGTGTGCTGTTGCGATGTAGCTCCAAGGTACTGCGCTGTAGTACTGAATGGCCTGTAGCTCCATGTATGGCTGATGTCAATTGATGCTGTGTAGACATCAACTATATGGCTGTGCTGCGTGTCTGTAGCCCTCAATGATGCCGTAGTGTAACTGACGGCCTTTAGTAGCTCATATATAGCGACTCGATGATACATTGCTGCTGTAGCTTCAGTATAGCTGTGTGCTGCTGAACTGTAGCTCCATGTTATAGCGCTGGTGCTACTGTGAGATAAACTGATAGCTCCATGGATAGCTCGATGATGTACCTGTGGCTGTAAGCCTCCATGTTATAATGGATGTGGTACTAGCAGGCATTGTCTAAGATAGCTCCATGCTGACTAGAGGCTGATGATACTATAGGCATAGCCTCCATATGAAATGCGGAAGCGCATATGTACTGTGGCACACATAAATTACTGTAGCCTCCTATGTCGTTAAGCTGTGTACTGCTGTGCGTTCTGATATTGTATTCTCTCGTCCATCGTAGTGTCTCGATCACTAAGTCCTATCTGTGTAAAAAAGCGAGTTGTAGCTCCATGTAATAGCTACTCCGTGTGACTGACGGCGTTGATAGCTGTCAGTAATATACATAGGGTGTAGACGCCGCGGCTTGCATATGACGTCCAGTTGTACTACGTGATATGAGCTGAGCCGTGTAGCCCACTGTGCGTGCTGTGCCCTAACTGCGTCCTCAGTTTGGTCTGCTTAATAGTACTGCGAGGCTATGATAGCTCCACGTATGCTGCATGTGCATGTGTACTAGTGTCATTTTTTTTTTTTTTTTTTGTTTTATGTGCGATAGCCTGTAAAGCTCCAGTGGATAGGTACACTGTGAATGTGCGATGCTGGATATGTCAATGACCATCACGCTGCATATGGCCTTGATAGTACTGACAGGAGGAGGCTGGAGGACAGGAGCTACAGGAGGAGGATGGGGACAGGAGACCACAGGAGAAGGCTGGAGGACAGGAGACTACAGGAGGAGGCTGCAGCACAGGAGGCCACAGTATGAAGAGGATGGAGGACGGGGACCACACCATGTGAGCAGGGGTGGGGGTAGGAGTACAGATAATATTATGTGTAAGTTTGGGCAGATAAATAAAAGTGGAAAACTAAATGTAAAGGGAGGATAAAATTAAAGAGGGGTTTTATATGTTGCTGAGTTGCATTAGGGGGTATGATACAGGTTCATAGGGGGGTTGGCCAAAGGAAGGGGCATTGTACCATGTGGGGACCATTTAGGCCAATTTTACACTATGCTTCGAGGTGGGGCAATGGGCGTGGTTTATAAAAAGGGGGAGGGACTTTTTGTCCTTCTTTCTCTTTCCCAAAAGTTGGTAGGTATGTATACAGGAGGTAGATATTAGATAGATAACAAGCTAGGGAGATACATATAATAGATGACGTGGCCTTGTCTCCCCCTCGGTCATGTGTCCGTAGTCAGCGCTGACATTGATCGGCTCCTTATCTCCCGTATGTCCGTGTTTCCATAGAAACAGAGACAGCCGTAATCTTCCTTTCTTGTGATATCTTGGATAATATTCCAGCGCACGTGTGACTGGAGACGCGGGAGTCAGGGGCGTGGGCCCCGGGGCCACGGTCACTGGCAGATTGTGGGGATTCACAGGGGGGGGGGCAGAATCATCTGGACCAGGATTATTAATATGCAAATGAGCTGCCACCACCGCAAATCACACAGATAATCACCAGATTCTCCCAAATTCTCCCAGATCCCTGAAGGTCAGGGCTTAATTGTTCCCGTTCTTCAATGTCCTGGTACAGAGATATAGTGGGGACTTGTATGTCTGGGGGGGCAGATGTGTCCCCCTCATATGTTCCCCTGTAATCAGTACAACACAACGTAATTAATCACTGACCTGACAAAGCCCCCAGGTAGTAGAGGCGAAACGTGTTTTAATTTTTTTATTTTTTATCTTTATTTTTTTTAGTTCAGATAAAATGACCTTTGTTCATTTAATGTCTATATATGAACTCAATATTCGGGTTGCGCCAGAGCAAAGTCCTTTGTTTCCGACGTCCAGTAATTCGGAATTGACCCTCCTGTTCCTCACGGCAAGGACGCAGCGGCATCTTACGTGTATTTATCACCATCACAGATATCACAGCACTTTTGTTTGCACCGGGAAGAGCCGTTTTTTTCTTTTTCTTGTCATATTTTTGGAGTGATGTCTTTGCTTCTGCGCTGGTTTTATGTGATGTGTATTCTGTGATATGTGCTGTCCCCGCAGCAGACAGGAGGGGGTTATACGGGGGACTGGAGCCCACTCTGCAACATACAATAAAGTTTGTGGCTATAACTTTTGAAAATAAGATAAGATATAAAGATTTTTGTGATCCACTGTAGATAGATAGAATTCCCTGACTATCCTCCAGTCCTATATCCTCCAGTCCTATATCCTCCAGTCCTATATCCTCCTGTCCTCCAGTCCTATATCCTCCAGTCCTATATCCTCCAGTCCTATATCCTCCTGTCCTATATCCGCCAGTCCTATATCCTCCAATCCTATATGATGCCAGTCCTATATCATCCAGTCCTATATCCTTCAGTCCTATAACCTCCTGTCCTCCAGTCCTATATCCTCCTGTCCTTCAGTCCCATATCCTCCAATCCTATATGATGCCAGTCCTATATCCTCCAGTCCTATATGATCCAGTCCTATATCCTCCAGTCCTATATCCTCCAGTCCTATATGATCCAGTCCTATATCCTCCAGTTCTATATCCTCCAGTCCTATATCCTCCTGTCCTTCAGTCCTATATCCTCCAGTCCTATATCCTCCTGTCCTCCAGTCCTATATCCTCCAGTCCTATATCTCCGCAGTCCCCTTCTCCAGTCACTGTGAGGCCGCAGAGCACTGGGACGTGCGGCCTCTGTACTGGGAACACTGGATCCTGTTACCTGTTCTTTCAGACTCTTCTTACACGTTCACTTCCTGAGACCTTCAGTTGGGGCCCCGTGGAGCCCGCAGGTACCTACCTGGTATTGTATCACTTGTACAAAGTTCACAAGTGCAGTATCACACAATATATTGTGCATTGTGTACCAGGAGGTACAGGATGAGCAGATCCTCCTACTGATTGGCCATTGAGAGCAGTGACACGTTGTATCCCTGTCATCTATGGGGGCTCCCTCTTCACTGTCCCTTTCTGCAGTGTTGTTAGTGGTCACGGCTGAGGTATCTAGACCCTAAACATCCACTTATTGTAATATTACACGTGAGAGGGCTGCTCTCCAGGGACCCCCTCACCATTTAGTTTCCCGGTGGAGTCCTGAGGGGATGGGGCCATCTCCGGGGCCGCTCTTTTGTAAATTGATTTTATGCAGAGTATTACGAGGCCGGTCCTCAATCCTCCAGGGTCTAATAGAGTCTGTCAGTCTGAGTCTTGTCCGGGCTGGAAGACGCTGACCGGATCAGATTAATATTCACCCGGGGCCCCGGGGCCACATGTCTGCACAGAGGAGGATGGGGGTGTAAGTGAGATGTACTGTGCTCCTGACCCAACAGTGACACCCCTCATATATATGATATAGATGTGTATTATATATACACACAGGGGGATATTTGTCATACGCCGGCGCTGGTGCGCAGCCCAATATCAAGAAGCTTTGGCCTTACATGTATCGGACAGGGGGCTGCACAGCGTTTATTCTATGTCTGGAAGGGCCGGGCTTAAAAGTAAACGCAGCTGGCGAATTTTCACATGTGACAAGTCGCCGGCTGCAGTGAGTGCGCCGGCGTGAGGACAGTAACACCGCCATGCGCCGGCCGCACCCTCACTTAACGCCCTTTCACACCCCACTGGCGTGACGGTGACAGATTGGGGTAAATAGTATCTAAAAGAAATTTAACTAACAAGGGTCTAGATGCCTTTTTACACCTAAATAACATTGATGGTTATGTTATATAGAATTATTTCCCCT
Organism: Engystomops pustulosus; assembly: GCA_019512145.1. Classification (NCBI taxonomy): domain Eukaryota; kingdom Metazoa; phylum Chordata; class Amphibia; order Anura; family Leptodactylidae; genus Engystomops; species Engystomops pustulosus. Next base: position 5,915 of record WNYA01000771.1, on the reverse strand, counting down.
AAATCCCTTCCTCATCCAATCCCTTCCCTTCCTTGGTTGAACTTGATGGACAAGGGTCTTTTTTCAACCGTATAAACTATGAAACTATGAATATCACAGTCTTCTGGCCTCGAATTTAAAATACACATTTACCTAACCATGAAAAACAACAGACTAAAGTCATAGATCTGTATACAGACCTTAATCCCCATGAATACAAAAATGTTGTGTTAACTGCATAGATCCAGAAGGTAGAACACACAACGGAAGCAAGTAAAATACAACAGAGTCAGGATCGTAAGTACAGCCCAAACCAACCAGAACATACTCCAGTACTGCACCAGAATCAAGTTTGTACACATTTACAGCACCAGAAAAGAGATCCGTTTTTCATGTGCATAATTGTTTTTGATGTGGTTGAAGGTATTTTAACCCATGTTGTGTGTATGATGCATCACACTAATGTCCATGGGCTGAGCTCAGTCATTGCTAGGAACACATCCAATGGTCAGGAGAAGTATGAGGTATGTGTGAGCATGTATGGCTGTGTCATGTTGGCTTTCGTAGCTCCTTGTTATGGCTGTGTACTGTGGCTGTAGCTCCATGTATGGCTGTGTACTGTGGCTGTAGCTCCTTATGGCTGTGTATACTGTGGCTGTAGCTCCATGTAGGCTGGTGTACTGCGGCTGTAGCTCCATGTATGGCTTGTTGTACTGTGGCTGTGCTCCTTGTATGTGTGTTGGTGTAGCTCATGTATGGCTGTGTACTGTGGCTGTAGCTACTCCATGTATGGCTGTGTACTGGCTGTAGCTCATTGGCTGTGTACTGTTGTGTCTTACTGCTCTCGCTTCTGTATGTGTGTACTCTTTTTACCTAGTTTCTAGCTGTGTACTGTGGTTACATGTGATGACTCTTTCTTATCTGTCTCTGTTCTGGGCTTGTGTATACTGCGACTGTAGCTCCTGTATGGCTAGTTGTCTGCGTGCTGTAGCTCCATGTATGGCTGTGTACTGTGGCTGTAGCTCCATGTATGGCTGTGTACTGCGGCTGTAGCTCCATGTATGGCGTGTCTTGCGGCTGTAGCTCCATGTATGGCTGTGTACTGCGGCTGTAGCTCCATGTATGGCTGTGTACTGCGGCTGTATCGCCTCCATGTGTGGCTGGCTGTTATGGACTGTGGCTGTACTCATGTATGCTGTTGTACTGCTTCTGCTGTAGCTCCATGTATGGCTGTGTACTGTGGCTGTAGCTCCATGTATGGCTGTGTACTGGCGCTGTAGCTCCATGTATGGCTGTTGTACTGTGATGTAGCTCCATACTGGTTGTACTGCTGGCTGTAGCTCCATGTGGCTGTTGTACTGTGGCTGTAGCTCCATGTATGGGCTGTGTGTACTGTGGCTGTAGCCCATGTATGGCTGTGTACTGTGGCTGTAGCTCATGTATGGCTGTGTACTGTGGCTGTAGCTCCATTGTGGGGGGGGGGTCGGTGCTGTGTACTGTGGCTTGTATCTCTGTATGGCTGTGTACTGTGGCTGTAGCTCCATGTGTGGCTGTGGTACTGCATCCTGTAGCTCCATGCATGACTGTGTACTGTGGCTGTAGATCCCCATGTATGGCTGTGTACTGTGCGTGTAGCGCCATATGATGGCTGTGTACTCGTAGCTGTAGCCTCACGTATGACGTGTATGTGGCGTTAAGCTCCATGGTAATTGACTGTGTACTGTACTGTGACTCATGTATGCGATGTGTACTTCGTGGCGTTGAAGCTCCATTATTGCTGTGTACTGTGGGCTGTAGCTACCATGTAATGAGTGGTGTACTTTGTGTAAGCTCATTGTGGGGCTGTACGCTCCTGGACTCATGTATGGCTGGTACTGTATCATGTAGCTCCATGTGTGGCTGTGTACTTGACGGCTGTGGGATAACCGACTGGTGAATTTGCGAAGGCCTCAGGAACCTCTGGATGGCGTCGTTAGACAACTTCAGGGATGCGGGACGCTCGGCAGAACTGTCGACAGTTTAGGCGGATCCATCTGGAGACTTTGTCAGAGATCATGATAAACACAGCTGAAAAAAGGCTTTGTTGGTGACAACAGACACTTCTTGAGCTGGCGTAAGATTATTAGTCCATAGGCGTCCAAAACTTGCGTACGTGAGAGACTGGGGGTCTCAAGGTCTGGGGAGGAAGATCCAAAATGTCAGTCACGGTAGACTAAGAACCACGTATACAGTAGATCCAGGAGATTCATGCTTACTGAATTCGACAAGACGTCGGAGCATTAACAGTTCCAAATGGCCCATCAACAAGGGTAGCTTGAAATGTCCATATCGGGGGTTTAAACGCGGTTCTTCCATTCTCACCCCTTGCGGATGGATGAGTTTGAGTTGAGGACCCACGTAGGTCCCATTGGATAAATCTCCAAGCAGAGGGCGGTCAAAGAGATCTTGATCAACAACAGAGGGTAGCAGTTCTAACTGTGATCCTGTTAAGTCCCGCGATAATCAATGCCGGAGCCCCGTCTTGTTCACGTAAAAGAACCTGCACCAGCCGAATAGGAGACTTACGTATAAACTCTCTTCTGCAGGTTCTCACATGTTACTATGTACAGTGTCTGTAGCTCCATGTAGACTGTGTCACTAGTGGCTTGTAGCCGATCAATGTATGAACTGTTACTCTAGTCGTTCTTTATCTGCCTTTATAACTATCTTTGTACTTTGTCTTTTACTCTGATCCATTTGCCTATCTTTTTTACTGGTTGTCTTTTAAGAGTACTCGAGTCTCTTTCTTTCCTGTTTCCTACTGACAGATGATAGTTCCTTGCTTCCTGGGTAGTAAAAGACGAGCCTGTCACGAAAGAACGAAATAGTTCGTTCGGTTTATTTCTGCTTACCATTTCTTATGGATTCTTTTTCTTGATCGGTGCGGCCTTCACTTTATACATCCTCTCTTTACTTTTTCCAATGTTTATCTTTCAGTAGGAACATCCGTTGCCATGTATGGCTGTGTACTTTGGCTGTAGCTTCATGTATTGCATGTCGTACTGTGCCTGTAGCCTCCACTGTTTGGCTGTGTACTGCGGCTGTAGCTCCCTGTATGTCTGTGGTACTTCCGGCTGTAGCGCCATGTCTGGCCTGTTTGCTGTAGATGTAGCTTCCATTTAATGGCTGGTGTATATGATGCTGTAGCTCCTGTATGTCGGTGTACTGATGCTGTGTCTCCATATATGTGCTGTGTGCTGTGTCTGTACTCCATGTTAATGGCTGTGTACTGGCGGCTTAGTAGCTCCATGTTATTGCTGTGTACTGCTGCTGAGCTTCTCATGTATAGTCTGTGTAGCTGTGGCTTAGCACCATGTATGGTGCTGTGTACTGGTGGATGAGCACCATGTTATGGCCTGCTGTCCTGTAGGGCTGTAGCACCATGCTATGGCTGTGTGTGTACTGCGGCGTGCACTATGGCTGACTCTGGGAGAGCAATGTATGTGTGTGTACTGACGATGTAGCTCCATGTAAATGGCTGTGTACTGAGCTGTTTGTTGTTAAGCTCCATGTAGCTGGTACTGAGTTGAACTAGACGCGTGTATGCTTCCATGTAGCTCATTGCTGTGGTGCACTGTAGTGCATGTAGCTACCTGAGTCATGAGCGTTGGTATGCGGCTTGTAGCTTCATATATACTGGGTTAACTGATGGGCTGTAGCTCCTGTATGGCTTGTACGGTGGCTGTTGTAGTACCCATGTATTGGCTTGTACTGCGACTGTTTATAAGCTACATGTATGAGCGGTGTACTTGACTGGCGCTTGCTAGCTCCATGTATGGCTGTTTCTGTGGATTGTATCCTGTGCGTCAAGTACTGGCTGCTGTACTGATGCTGTGTATCTCTTGTAATGAGGCTGTGTTTTTGTACTGGGGCTGTAGATCCATGTATGGTGGTTGCTGTGTAGCTCCACTGGCGTACTGCGTACTGCCATGTATGGCTGTGTACTGATGCGTAGCTCCATGCTTATGGCTGTGTTTACTGTGTACTGTAGTTCCATGTATGGCTGTGTACTGCCGGCTGTAGCTTCCAGTATGAGTGTTGCGGCATGTAGCTCCATGTATGTGTACTGGGGCTGTCGGTACTCATGTATGGCGTGACTGTGCTGTAGCTCCATGTATGGCTGTGTACTGTGCTGTAGCTCCATGGTTGGCTGTGTACTGTGGCTGTTACCATTCCATGTATGGCTTGTGGACTGCGGCTGTAGCTCCATGTATGGCTGTGTATGGTCTGTGGCTCTGTCGCAGACATCACATTATGGCTTGTGTACTGTGCGGCTGTAGCTCCTGTAATGCTGTGTACTCTGCTTGTAGACCATGTATGGCTGTGTACTGGGCTGTTGTGCTTGTTCTTATATGGATGGTGTACTGCCGTTAGCTCCATGTATGGTGTGATATAGCTGTGGCTGTAGCTTCCATCTATGGCTGTGTTTGCGGCTGTATCTTCATATAGACTGTGTACTATTGGTCGCTTGTATCCTTGCCATTTATGGATGTGTACTGTGGGCTGTAGGGGCATCCATGTATGTTGCTGTTTATGCTGAATGGCTGTGAACTGCTCCTGTAGCTCCAATGTATGGCTGCTACACTGCTGCTGTAGCTCATGTATTGCTGTGTACTTCTGCTGCTGTAGCTCCATGTATTGCTGTGTCTGCTCATGGTAGCTCCATGTATGACTGTGTCGTGGTGTAGCTCCCCATGTATGGCTGTGTCTGTGGCCGGTAGCTCATGTATGGCTGTATACTGTGGCTGTAGCTCCATGTATGGCTGTGTACTGTGGCTGTAGCTTCATATATGATTGTGTACTGCTCCTGTAGCTCCATGTATGGCTGCGTTCTGTGACTGTAGCTGTGGCTGTGTACTGCTGCTGTAGCTCTTGCAGCCCTTGTCCCAGAGTAGTTTATAGTCCTAGCCCCTACCCGACTGTAGCCAATAGACTCTGCCCTACAGCAGCCCCCCCCCCCCAAAAAAAAAACATACTCACCTTTTCCTCTCTTGGCAACTTCTTCACTCCAATGCCAGGGCTGCAGTGCAGGTGGCATGTGATAATGACAGATCTGTCTCAGCAGGGCTATCTCCTAGTTATGGGTCATTGGCGTGAACAATGTGAGCCAGCTTCCGTCACTGAGCTGATGACTCACTAAACCCCACCCCTAAATGGCTAACCACGCCCCCTTTAAACGGATAAAATCGGGTTAAAAGTGGAGTGGTGTGGGGTGGATGACTGGCCTGTGGCTCCCTATTACATATTTAATAGGGAGCAGTTCAGGAGCAAGAAGAGCCGGCTCTACTTAGTGAGCGGAGCCTAATGATCCAGATCACTAAGAAGATCCGGAATTCCCATCACTACTATCTCCCGCCATAGGCCTCTGCCCTGTTTCGCCTCAGTGAGCCGGCTGTGATTTATATAACCGCTTCACCTGAGCCGGGGAGAGCCACCGCATCCCACCTATGTATGAAATCTTTTATACAACCAAAAACACCCACAATTCTCTGCAGCTTCAGGTCAGAGCAGACACAACCTGCTGCAGCTACACTGTTGCAGGTAACAAAACATGTAACATTGTATCATTGTAGCAGAACATTCGCTGGTTTTGAGAGAAGTAAATAAGAAGCATCAGACACAATCACACACCAGACCACGGAACTAACATCACACACACAGAGCCCAGGGGAAGGCGTCATGTAGAGAGCCCGCCCAGACACATCATTCATACACAGAACATAATAATCCACACAATATCCAGAAACATAATACACACATAAAGCATCAGATATATAGCACTGAGATTATGAAACCAGATCATCCATACAGTGGTTAGATACATCATCCATACAGGGATCAGATACATCATCCATACAGGGATTAGATACATCATCCATACAGTGGTTAGATACATC